>JANHGB010007120.1:0-17170 GCA_026283785.1 Coracopsis vasa
TTAGGGGCGGGGTCTGAGGGGCGGTACGTGAGGGTCGTGACCCAAGGGGCGGTCCCTCAGGGGCGGTACCTCAGGGGCGGTACCTCAGGGGCGGTGCCGCAGGGGCGGTACATGACGGTGGGCGCGAGCTAATAGGCAGCACCTGAGGGGCGGTGCCTTGGGGAGTCGGGGCTACAGCTTAGAGGCGCAGCACGTGAGGGTGGGCGCGAGGTGAGGGGTAGCACCTGAGGGAAGAGGGATCGCAGCTGAAAGGGGGGAAGAGACGTGAGGGAATAGGGCTGTAGCTGAGCGGAAACTTTGAGGGTCAGGGCTGGAGCTGAGGAGAAGACTGGTTATTAGCAGGTACTGAGTCCCAGGACAGCTCTAGTTTCTGTGGTTGCGTGAGCAGAACGGACAGATTCCCCTTCAGTGAGGGAAAACCCGAGAGATCTGGGGGATATTGGAGAGGATGCTGAAGAAGTGGCTGAAGTGGCCACAGAAGGCAAGTGAAAACAGGTTGTTAAGCTCCATTAGGCTGCAGAGGTGTGAGGGAGGGGTGGCTGTGGCAAAGATACATGCAGGGGTTTTCTATTTGATCCTAGTTTGCTTATTACCAAGGGTAGCAATGTGGGGGTTTTGGTGCTGGAGGATTGAAAAGGGTCTAGGAAGAACAAGCACAAAATAAGGCTGTCTCATTGTGCCTAAGCTGTAGTCCCACATAAATGCACATGTGTGGATCTCCATGCTCTTTCATGGTACCTTCCAGGAGAAGTCCCTACCTCATCTGTTCTTTGCATTTATGGAGAGGAAGATAAAGGCACTGAAAGATTAAGTCTGTCTCAAGCTGAGATAAAGCAGTGGAAGGTCAGGAGCATGAGGCGCTGTTTCTGTGTCTGAGTCAGTGCTCTGTAAGTATGGCATTTTGGGGATAGTTATTTTGGCTATTAGAAAACTATTCATGCTTTACTAATAAAAATTGCCTACATCATAACTTCACTTGAACACAAATACATAGTGCAAGCTATCAAGCATTTGTCCTTATGAGGAAAAGAAGACTGGGAAAGCGCCAAGGCAGAGTGTCACTGTATGTTCCTGTTTATTCTACTTCTTATTTTTTCACATGTTTTATAAAATGTGTATCTCCAATGACTAATACTTCCAAGTAACCAATTGGTGCCAGTAAATGGAAGCACCATCTGTAAGAAACTCATTTTCAGAAGCCAAGTTCTCAAGCATATGAGGAGGAGGAGGTGTTAGAACTTAGTGAGAGATGACCAAAGTGTAGACCTGGTTTTGGTAGTCAGGATGATTTTAGGCTTATTATGTAAGCAGGATGTGAGAGGAGAGGGGAAATGGAGACCAAAATACTGGAGCTCTTGTTCAGTAGGAACAAAGATGAAATAACCAGTGGTGAGAGA
Source organism: Coracopsis vasa (assembly GCA_026283785.1). Lineage (NCBI taxonomy): Eukaryota > Metazoa > Chordata > Aves > Psittaciformes > Psittacidae > Coracopsis > Coracopsis vasa. The sequence goes on from JANHGB010007120.1 coordinate 1,398, forward strand.
AAGGGGAAGAAAAATGTGACATTTGGGAGGAAAGCCATTTAATTCAGTTTGGAATGTGACTGATGCTGATTGCTAACACAGCAAAGAACACAGATCAGTGTGCTTGCTCTGTGTCATTCAGTGGTTGCAATAAAATGAAGGTTAATTAAATAAAAGGTTAATTAAATAAACTTGAGATCACTGCTCTCATTTGTTTCCTCTTACATAGAGGAAAATAGAAGACCTTTGGGCTAAGGTCATGTGCTGCTGATATTGAGTAGCTGTGTGCTTATTGCTAATATTCTAGTCAGAAAATGGCTAAAATTCTCTTTTCTTCCTCTTTTGGAGAGCAACCTCATGTGAGTAAAAGGCAAAGGTTGAGACATGAAAGCCAAGAAAACTGCTTATGCTTTATAACTGAGTTTGTCCAGTGATTTCAGAGACAAACTTTAATGCTCATCTAGCAATTGTCTTTCTATATGGCAGGAAGTTTGTGCAGCGGCAGCCAAAACGAAGAGGATAACAATAGCATCTTTAATTTTTTAAAATAAAAGCTGCAAAAGTGAATAACGGTATTGGACGATCATTAAATGTTGAAGAATGGAAGTGGAGGGCAGTGCAGCTGCACAATAATGTGCCATGTGTTTCTTCATGAAGTTTTCCTTAATTAAGTGCTTGAGAAACAAAGCATGGTAGAACAGAAAGCAAGTGGCACAAATATTCTTTTCATAGAGTATTCCTTACTTCGTACAGTGCTGCCTTGGATAACACTGGTGAGTGCTAGAGAAGCTTTTATTTTAAGTGAATGAGGGAAGTGTCTTTAAAGTTCAATGGTATGTTCTTGCCCATATTGGGAAGTGTGAGCCTCCAAGGAGGTCTCCCTGCTTGGAAAAGCATGTTGGGTGATGCAGTACAGAATTCCAATGTAGTACCTTTTGAGAGAAGTTGCTCAATATTTTGACAAAGAACCATTTCAGGGCACTGGAGAATACCAGCTTTTGGCTCAAGTTTCCCATCTTGGAGACTGACTCATCTGACAAATACCTAAAAGCAATATGGCTGAAAAGACCCATTTCAAATACAGGAGTAGAAGTTTATTATGTAGGTTATTAGTCTTCTACATGTGGAAATGACATGTGCACAAGGCAGAAGCAGGTATTCTAATATAGGCCTGATATATTGTTAACCATTTAATATTCACCTGCTTACCAGTATTTGCCAGCTGTTATCTTCTGATACACCTCACTTCTGCCCTGGCAAAGCAACTACTGGGTTTCCTTTTTGCAAAGGAACTTCTTCCGCAGGTTTGTAAACCTGTTGTTATACTTTCTTTCCTCCTTCCCCCTCTCTCCTGTTGTGAGATGGGCCGGATGGCTAAATTGGGCTTTATCAGCCAAGTTTAAGATGGTGACAGAAGAATAAACAGAAATGTATATAGCAAATTATATTCTGGCTGGCTACTGTGCTTATAAACAACTCTGCGGTTGACAGCCTGAAGATGGGGTTATATGAGTTGTGAGGTCTAATGCAGGCTGTTTAAAGAAAAAAAGGTGGAGTAGCACAAACAAGAGACAGAGTATTGAAGTCTGGGATCCACACAGTTGTGGAATCAATAGAAATCATATGTTTCCATTTGAAAAAGGCCTTTTTCTTTTCTTTATTTCTCCAAGAATTCCATTGCTGAGGCAGAAGATGGCAAGATTTGATTATCTTACAGCATTGCTTCGAAGTTGGTTCTTCCATTCTAAAAGCAATTTTGAAGCAACTGGCAATTCAGCATCTGCTTCTAACTCATATAAAACTGAATAAATGCTGTCTTTTCTCTTGGAGATTGCTTCTCCTGGGTTGCTGCCTCACTAAAAGTCAAATATTGTAAAAATGGTGCCTACATCTAGAATGGTCTTGAGCTTAATATGCCATTCCTTGCAGTCATAAGGAAAAATATAATGCCCAGCTGCACTCTGGATGCTGATACTTGGTGTCCGTTAGGGGTTTAGCATCTTTCCTATTACACAGTAGCAATAAGCAGCTGAGAAGAGGAGCTGCCTCTATTTTCTGAGCAAAAGAACATAAAATCAAGGTCAGTATTCACTGCTTTGTTTTATGTAGCTGAGTTTCTGAAGTACAATTTGTTGCCTTAATTTGCGAGAAAGCACGTAAAAACTCCCTGCGTTTGGTAGCTAAACTGTTCGGCTTTTTTTTCCTCCTTGGATTTCCGTTAGTCCTAAACTTACTCCTTCCAAGTTTGCAATACTGGTTATCACCACTGGGAGACACTATTTAATTGAGTTTGGGATGAAACGCTCTATTGCTTCTATTACCGTGTCTAATAGGCTAAAATTCAGCCTTTCAGCTCCTGTGAATAAACGGCTTTAAGTTGCTTGTAACATAACTAGACGAATTTCTTCTCAAAATAGACTAGAAATTGATGCTGTTCTGTAATACAAGAAAAAGTCTTGCAGATCTCTTCAAGCATATCAGGAATATGAAGCTGCATGATGTTTACAATTACTGGAGACATAAAAGCAATTTATCACAATACCTGATATTTTACTGTAGAATTCATTTGATTTTCTTCCCACTACCCTTTCCTCCTTGGCTGCAATTCAAAAGCTACTACATCACTGAATTGCAAAGCCATGTACTATTTTGTTTCACTTGCTTCTGTACCTTTACTTTGTTTATTCATGGAGTTTTACTGTGTTTACTGATGAAATATTTCAGATATTATTTAAAGGAAAAGAGCTTTTACAGCAACATTATTATAATAAGTTCTAGCTGATTAAGGAGGTTTAGATTATTTGTAGGTAATAGTATTTTGTTGTATTCCAGTATTTCTGCATTCATAAAATAGAAATATATTTGTTAAGCTAGAAATTATGAAAGCAATTTAGATAGATCAGAGGAGGAATTCACCGTATCGCTAATTTTGTCATCAAAATGCGTTTGGTTGGGTTGGAGCCTTCCCCTTGAAATGATGCTATGTGGTGCCTCAGCCACTGGAGTAACTCTTGCATGGTTCAAAGGATAATCACTGTTAGAGATGGAAACACCTAACAGGTCACCTTTTCCAGCCACCACCAAATTGGGGTTGCTCCCTGTAGTATATCTAGCTCAAGTCTGGGGTCAGTACTGTACGATATAATGCTCTAAGGTTTATTTATTTATATGCCACAGTAAATAGGGAACAGAATTGCAAGGGTAACTTTTTTTACCCTTGCTTTCAAAATAACAAGAAGTTTCTGTTTGAAAATGATTAATTTCCTCTTAACCTCCTATCATAAGAAATTAAATGGGGTTGACCTGTGGGAAGCTCTGGTGTTGTGATTTGCTCTACAAATGAGGTACAAAAGGTTTTCCTTGAGAGCTCAGAGATGTATATTGAGCCTAAAGGAAAATATATTGTAGAATATTTTTTGGCCTGCAGCTGTGCATCTTAGGGGCTTTATCTTTTTCTCACTAAAAGCTATGAGTAAAGGTTTTATGCCCATAACTGCTCTATCCTCTGGCAAATCAGTGCTTGGCTGGGCTGTGTAAATAACAGTTTACTCTATTTGGTTTTAATTGTTTACAAAGGAAAAAAAACAAAGTAAAAATAATTGTCATAACTATTGTCAAGTACCAAGTGCTAGCCAGCAAATAGTCAAGTATACCCCTAATTGTATATTATAATACTTTAACTTATGCTGCCCAGTTCTGTATGTAATGATATTATTTGTTTCACGCTCTTACTGTGTATGAAAACTGACCAACAATGGACATTTTGATTTTAGTTTAAAAGTCATAAAATGGCATATGTGCTGCTAACCACTGATTATGCAATTTGAGGTTTTCATTTGGCAAATGTTCCAGCTTAAAATGTGTTTTTCATGATTATTGCTCTTATTAAAGCTCATTTGCTCTTAGTGGAAACTGAGCACAAAAGGGATGTGAACAGTCAAAAGAAATCCATTTAAAAATTCAAATGCATATCCAAGGGACACGGATTGCAGTATTTGCCCAGCTCTACTGGGGATCCTCTGCTGCTGAATGTCTTATTAATGGGTGCCTTTGTCATTGTCCTTAAGGCTTTCATCACAAATGCTAAATAGTTTTGTTATGACTTCATATTGCAGTCATTATGCAAAATTTCTTCTTGATACTGCTAAAATACTTCTGTTGGAGTGATCTAGGTGAGAGTGTGTTCACCATCTGTCTGCTCCCTTTTCAAATTGGTTAAAAACTTTGTTGTTGTGATACTAGCTACTGAGTTTGAATGTGGTAGGGTTGAAGAAATTCAGGACATCACCCCACGCTAAAAGCTGAGACATTACTTCCAATGGCCTTGCTTATGCTAGTGCCAGGGACCCCGATTAGCCTTCTGTGACTGCCTATGTAGGAAAAAATACTTACCTAGTGATAGGAAGAATCTGGATTGTCAACCATGAGAGCAAAACTCTGTAGCTGCATTTATTGGCACTTAGACTGAGCTTCTGCATGCTAAGTTGAACTTTTTTTCTTTGCTTGCTTTCATGGGAGCAGGATATGTATTTAAGGTTCTTTTCTTCACTGCTTTCATCCACAAGGTTTTATCAAAGTAAAAAAAAAACCCAATAACTGTCCTCTGAGTGCCACACATTTCATATAGTTGCCAGACTGCTGCTTGTTAATACTTTACAAAATAGTACAACATCTCCTCTGCTCTTGAACTCACACTTGAATCTTAGCAGTGTGATGGGGTAATAGTTGCAGCTAAGGTGTCAGACTCCGTGAGGTAATGCGTACCAGTGTTGCCTTCACTATGCCACTTGGCACTCCATGTGTTGGATCATGGACTAGTTGAGGGTAGGAGGGACCTCCGGAGGTGTCTCAACCCTCTTTGTTAAGCAGGTTGACTTGGACCATGTTCAGTTGGGTTTTGAATATTTGCAAGGGTGGAGACTCCACAACCTCTCCTGGAAACATCTTCATGCCTGACCACCCTGATAATGAAACAGTTTTTTCTTAGTTTCAAGTATAATTACCTTATTTTCAGTTTCTGCCCATTGCTTTTCATCCTGTCCATGAGCACCACTGAGAAGAGTCTGTGTCTGTCTTCTTTACTCCCTCTGATGGAATTATAAACACACAGATAAAATCCCCCTCAAGCTTTCTTTGCTCAAGACTAAACAGCCTGAGCTACTCTGTTTTTGCACGTTAAGCTACTGCTTAGAACTTTCTAAAGGGATAGACTTAAAATAAAATAGAGAAAATACTTTTTTGGGGGTTGTTCTCTTGGATGGCAGGAATTATTTTATTTACAAATCAGTATAAACATAGAAGGCAAACTGATCTAAATTCCAGTGGTAAAGAGTAAGTAGTTCTTCTTCGTTGTTGTTGTTTTAAATAAAGCAACAGCATTCACATGTGAGCCTTGTAATTTTTGAATAAAGAATAAGTGTTAAAATATGGGCTGTAAGTTTTGTACTGTAGATAAATAGTGTAACATTTATATGTCATAGTTCACTATTATGTTGGGGAGTTAAAGTTGTGTGAGCAACTGCATAGTTTCTAGGGGTAGAAAGCTGAAAAAGAATTTGCTGCGTCATTCCGCCTGGGGTTTCGAAGTGGAGTTTCCTCATGCAAGATGAGGTCAAAGGCTGATGTTTTTCAGAAGGGTCTTGCTTCTTGGCCAAATTGATAAGTGCTTGAACTAAACCAAAGAAAATCAAATTCTGTGTCTGGGGTCACATGCCAGCTGAGTGTCCCAGCCAGGATTTGAGCCGAAGATCCATTCTCTTGGTTCACTGCCCTTGACTGTAAATAGTAGATTTCATTCCGGTTTATGAAAATATTAAGCAGGTAGTATAATCTTTTATAAGTTTCTGAAAGAGACTTGAGCTGCCATGTTAATGAGGAAATAGTCTAATTGGCTAACAAAAAGTTAAGAAAAAACAAGATATGAAAAATACTGTCAGAGGAAGAAATTAAACCTTGGAGCAGTAGTTTACTCTTTGTCAAACAGTCTGGACCAGAATACAGAGTTTTCCTGGGGAGAAGAGGGTTGCACATGAGGCAGTCTGTCACCTCTGGCTGTTCCTTTGACCTCCAAAGGGAAAATCCATTATGGATGTTGTAAGATAGGTCATTTAATGTCAATGCTTCAGGTATGAAGAGGCTGCTATAGGTTGCCTAAGAAATTATAAATATAGATTAGTAAGAAGACAGCATTTCAACACATCCTGTTCAGAAAACTTTGTGTTTAGCTCTAGAAATGGAGCTGCTTTATGTGGCAGCTGATAAGATACAGAACTTTCTGGGAACATGAAGGATGTGAGAATGTCCATCAAATATCATAATGTTCATTTAATCTAGTAAGAAACAGACCGATTTTTTTATACTTTTTTTTTTTCATATTGATGCTTATTTTAGGTATTTTTTTCTGCTCTTTCTCTAATCCTGATTCCACATTCTAGGCTAGAGTGTGTGAGACCAAGGAAGTGCAAAGCACCACTTGTGAGAAGGTGTCCCCTGTGTTGGACTAGTGACTGCAGCTGCAGGTAAGAGAGAGGTTTTCTGCTGGTGCAAACTGAAGAGAAAAAAGCAGATCCAGTTCTGTGGCAGAACATTCTGTGCTGAGTCAGGTGATGTGAATGCTCTTTCTGATATGGCAGCCTACACCTTTAGAAGTGTGTAAGGAAGATGGAGGGGCAATCTTAGGTTATTTCAATCTTTCTGCTTGCAATGCAGTGAAGTGTGTTATTTTCCAGCTTATCTCACCACCCCTTCTTTGTTTGCCTTCCGGTATGTCCCATCCCTTCAGTTTCATTTTTGGAATTTTGTATCTCCTATTGATGACTTCTGTTCCTTATCTTCCCTTGATCCATTTCTGCTTCTCTGTTAGATTCTGTTCCCTTGAGTCTCTAACTCATGTCTCCCTATATGTCAGATTAAAAAAACCCATGAATTATGGTATGCGAGGCTGTGAAAGGAACTACAGAATATTTATGTGGTTGCAGCAGGCTGACCATTAAAATTATTTTGTTTCTATAGCATTTCAGATGCTGGGCTTGACAGTTTCATTTCAAAACTATTTATACTAATAAACATCTGTAACAGCATTTCCATTATTTTCTTACATAATTTTTTTTCTTTTTGCTGATATTTTATCAAGTTGGCTTCTTCTATTCAGGCCTGATGTCGGACAATAGGAATATGAAGCAGAAAAATCCTTTTTAAGAGAGACTGTAGCTTTTTATCTATTGCAGCATCTTTCTGTATCCCAACATATTTTTACCTCAGTCTACTTTTCAGCTTCTCCTGTTTATTTGAGCCACTGGTATGACATGCAGAGGAGACTTAGATGAACATTTCACCTGAGGAGTGTGCGTGCTCATTGCTGAGGAACCTTACAAAAGCTGCCCTCCTCATTATTCGCCAAAGTCCTCTTGCTGTTCCAGATACGGCTTCCAGAGCATGCCATGTGAAAGCAAAGGCTAACTGTGTTGCTTCACACTGAAAACATAGAGGGAGTAGTTATTTTACTAAGCTAGTACCAGTGCGCATCACAGTAGGCGAGGATGAAAAATGATTGATTTGATTTTCTTGCTTTTCTAAATATAATGCTGTCCAAGCATTTATATATGTGACATTCCATTTTTCTTCTACTTCATTAGAAGGAAAAAAAGCACCCCAAACCAAAATTTGCAGTTTTGCAAAGGAAACTACAACTACCATAAAATTCTTGAACAACACCGTTGTATTAAATTCTGGCACAGTTTGCATAAAGAGATGGTGAAATATCATTCACTGGAGATCTGTAAGAACAACTAATTAAATGTCTGTTAAGAGTTGTCTAGGTGTAACTTGCTCCTTGCTTCAGTAACCACATCTGTGATTCCCAGGCTCTCCAGCCTAGCCAAACCACTGTTAGCTCTCAAGATTTCTCTGCTGACCACCAGCCCCCTTTAGTGTCAGTAGTTGATGAAAACATAACAAAGACAGTGCTTGTGATGATTTCATAAATTACAGTTTGAAAACCATTGGACATAATGATGGCTTTGGCTCCCTCCAGCTTCATACTTCTGTGGTTCATTGCTGTTGCTGTAATTCCAGGGTAGTGGTAGAGTAAGTTTGTGGTGATCTATGATAATAACTGTCTGAGCTACAGCCCTTCCTACAATCTCATTTGATTGCCACAGAGAGACTGCTTGCCCAGAAAGGTCAGCAGGTTGTTTGCTTCCTGTTCAGCTAATTGGCAGGGTGACAACCACTGCCTGCCAAGCAAATGCATTTGTTTAATTTCTGTTGGTTGTGGAGAAAAACTGCCAATAGACAAAAGATGCCTTTTTTAAAAGAGCTAATTTAGAGCTGGGTGAAGATGGGGTCTCCCCTTAAACCCCAAAGTATCAGTATTAGCTGCTGTAAATGTGTACTAATATAAACGCAAGCTCAGTTTGGATCCCTTTCTTTACCTGACTGCAGTGATAGGAGAGGGAAACTATTGATCTTAGTATAACATCATCCAGAACCAGGTAAATTTGATGTTCAGTGTTATGTACTTAGAGCTGATGCCAATTTAAAGTGCAAGAACATAGGAGAGATGAGGAGCTTTCTGAATTAAGATGTGTGAAGCTGATGGACAGTCCCTTTGCACTTCTCTACACAGGGCAAACGTGAGGCTCAAGGGAGTCAGTGCAAAGATTCTTGTTGATGTTCATGGGCTTTTGGTCAAGTCCTAAAGATAGAGTCAAGATTTAAGGTGTTTTGACTTTGAAGCAATGGCTCTGATACAATGACATAATTTCTATTATTTAAACTGACATGTGTTATTCATCATGCTGATCAGAACATGCTTTGCATCACCGTGCTATTTCTGGATTCATGGTGGTGATAAACAGTAGCCTTTGTCAGCCTGTGAAGTTGTACACTTCTTTCAGATCCTTCATTTAGCTTGTAGAAGTGCTCTTTAAGTTTTAAAGGACAAAAATTGTTTGTTTTTGCTAATTAGAGATTACTGGGGGCTAATGGTATTCTAAAAATATAGGAATACTTTTAGTACTGTTTCATCTTTGCCTCTTTCAGAGGTTTCCATACTCTGCATTTGTATGTAATGAGCCCGTTGTTGTCATCTCCCAGTAATAGAGGGCTATCTGTTTGGTATCCTTAGGATTTGCAGGTTTTAATTAGAATGGATTTATGTTGATTAGAGTTGATGGGATTGAAATGCCATGTAGTTATTAATTTCCTAGTTTTAATTTTGCTACTTAGTCATACATTACCGAAAATATCTTGGAAATAGATTTTTCCCCTTGTAAAGTGGCAAAACAGAGAAACAAATGCATTGTGGGTGCTGTCATTTTGTGGATAAACTGGCAGATCCTGACTTCTTAGATTCTGTGAATGCCTATTGAGCTAGATGAAAATAAAAAGAAATATTTGCAGCTAAGTCTTCATAGATTTTCTTTGAAAACTGAAATAAAACTGGTGGGAATTTCTTTTTAAGCTTTTCTTATTTTCTTTTTACATTTAACATGTCAGTATAAATCCTTGGAATTCGAAAATTTGGAAATGGCCATTATAATGTTCATATCTGTAGCATATGCAGTACAGACCTAGAGTCTCTACAGAAGATAATATTAACCAGCGCATCGAATGCAATTGCTGTTTTTTGCAAGTAGAAATGTGAGGCATAAAATAATTTGTGGTCCAGTCCACTAGTCATTACAATCAATGTAAAGATGTATCTTTAGATTTCACTGTCACAGGAGATGTTTTATGCAGAACGGAGTAGCTTTGTAGGCTGCTCATCTCTTCAGTGATGAATAAAAGCAGTAACAAAAAATCCCAGAGCAGATGAAAGTTCAAATTATCCTCTTTCCGCAAGTCCCATGCTGAGCCCACTGATGATGAGGATAACAGACTACAGCACTGATACACAAGTCCAGGTGGCAGAATTTTGGACCTTCAGGTTTTATTCCCTGCTTTAACATCACAACTATAGGCAGGTGCTTTTCTTCTATTTTGCTTTCACTCTTGCTTGCATTATTTTTTTTTCTTGCGATTGTATATTACTGTGAATATATAGGATAAAGGAAGTCCTGGTCTTAACAGCTCTGGGTGCTGCCTTAATGCAAATAAATTATAGTGGCTAAAGATAAATATGGACATAGAAAAGGGGAACAGTTGAGAGAATGTTTATATTCAGTGTTCACATTCAACTAGTTCCTAAAACTTCAGGGTAAAAATCCATTCAGAAATCTATCATAAAGATGAATTCACAGCATCTTTCAGCTTCTCCTTTCTATAACAAAACCCATTCCTCACAGAATGCAAGACCAGTGCACTCAAAATGTCTTTTAATAGAAATATAGCAGAGCAATGTGCCTTCCACAGTGTGTCCAAATAATGCCAATTGCTGTAACAGTACATTTCATACAGATTTAAGTTCTGGCCAAAATATTATGTCTATCTGGAGTTCTGTCCATAATGTTATGCCTATCTGGAGACAGATGCTTGAAGAAAATGGGCTAAGCTTGATGATAGACTTGCCCCAGCATATTTAGAAGTACTTGTAAATAAGGTATAAATAAAGATATCACGCAGACTTGTTTCAGAATGCCAACCACAAGAATTTCTATGTGCTTCAGTCCTCATTTTGAGTTTATTATCTGGTTTGCTGTCGCTATCTGGATATGCTGGGCAGCTTTCTGCAGAGGGGAATTTGCTGAGGGAATGCAGTCTCCTGGGTTTCTGTGTGAGGGAGCAGAACTTAGGGGCACCTGACTGTATTGGTGTAGGCAGATGATGTGAACCAATATTCTTGTTCAGCTGTTGATTCTATGCCCCTTTTTTGGTCTGTATGTGCTCATGGCTGTTCCAGCCTTTAGGTTTCAGTGAAGGAGAAATTCTGGTGCTTTGTATCACTACATCAGTACCAGCATGTTTCCAGTGTAGTTGAACTTCAGTTTAAGGAAATGTAGATGTACAGTCTTTAGATAATGGCTTTCTGAATGACTGGACAAGGTCAAGAGAGTGGTAATAGTCTATGCAGCTTTTAACTCACAAATACAGCTAATAATGTTCAACCTGGAGATGCCTGTTTGGTGATGTAGAGTTGAGAATCGGTTAAATTCCTCCCATGCCCTTGATTCTACCTCAGCCAGTACTAGAAGGAATATCCTGTAGATGCACAGGAGCCTGACAGATAAATTGTCTTTTAACTCTCAAAAGCAGAAGATGAAGATGTGGTTGGAAGCAGTTGGTTTCCTGCTTCAGCTGCAGTATGTGTTTTCTTGATAGAAAAATATGTACCCTTTGAGACTATCCACAATGGAATTTTCACTAGAAAGGCAACATCTGCTGTTGACCTATATGACATTGCTATTAATTATGCATTGTATATGCAGCTTTGCATATTTTTTTTAATTGAGAGGCCTCTTCACCTCTCAGTTCATGTGCATAACTCTCAATAAGATGAGTAAGAATGTAGGTGTTATAAAGTGATTGTCAATCTATTTAGCTATCCTTCTCTGATACTGAATTGGGTCCTACATGCTTAGTGTCTATTTGAATTGGATGGAGAGTTTCTGTATATTTATGCTAGTGTTATAGAGGATTAATGCCGGATTTCAGCCGGACGCAGTGCTGGAACATCTAGCCCAGGTCATGCATGCCTAGGAAGGTTGGATCAGATATTCTTTGAGGCCCCCTTCCAACCTGGGATTCTATGAATGTTTTCTGATTTATGTTCTTTTTTCCATTACCTGTTCATTAAAAGTATTGGGATAATTTGAGAGAAATGTTGGATTTGAGAGAATGGGTCCATATCCATATCATATCCATATGATAAAAGGTAAAATAATGTCTCTGGAGTGGACTCAAACTCTGAAGGATGGCTAAGCTTTTTTTCCACCTTTGGATTGAGGTGTATTGTACTTTTCCAACCTTGGTAGCTTAGTCAACAGTTCTGAGACAGAGTAAAGCTAAGTGCAGGTCCTATGAATGTAGGAGTTGGCTCCTAAGTGAGAGTAAATTCTTGCAAATCACTGTTTGGATAGATCAAGGAAGTCAAACAGAATCTGTGCACAAGTGGCTCTAGTTAAGACGGTATTTCCTACACTGCCTACAAGTAATATGTGTGTGTTTGATTTGGACACTTTGTATTGGTAGAAGGGAGTTGTGCATAACCGAGGCCAACACTATTATTCAGTGTTATTAATGATGTTGTCTTCTTGTAGTTTCACAAAAACTAGAAAACTAATAAATTTTACATATTGGAAAAAAATCACAGATAAATCAAACACATATATAAATTTTTTAAAGTATTTAATATGTGTTAAGAGGACAGAATGATGAATTCAGTATTGAAAACCAATATCAGGTTTACAATTATATACCATTTATCATCACTGATTGCACAGACAGCATATTATTGCAGGGAACAGAACGATGCATAAACTAAAACCCTGATTGGTTTTATAAAAAAACCCTTAAACTTCATGTTATATCTGCAAAGCTTTGTTTTTCAAGCATTATTTTCAGTGATAATTTTTTCATTCAGAGACAAAATTTAATATTTATGCATATTTAATTTCTTGAGCTTTAATATTAAATGTGTAATAATTTTTGAGGGTTGAAAACAGATGCACTAACGTGGTTCAGTGAGCTGCTATTTTCTGAGGCCCAACCTCCCCTTCAAGAAAAAGGAATGTATGGAAAATGAAAAACTGGAAAATGAAAAAGTGGATAAGTTTTGCATTAGTTATGTAGAAGCAAGCAAATGAAAGTAGTAAAAATGCTCCTAGAAGGTGGTTTGACTTTGAAGAGGAAGCATGTACAAGTGGCTTGTTCTTACTCAGCAGATCTTCTCCCAGGGTAAAATTCTGCCTCCCCCAAAAGTTAGTGGCAAAGCTACTGGTGACTTTGGTGCTTTCAACCTGGTGTGGTCTGCCTGTACTGAAGGACATACCTGCTCACCTTTATGAAAGAGCTGCTCTTCTTTAAACTCCGGTTGCCCAGCTGAGCTCTGGTAGAGAGAAATGAATTGTTCCCCAGCTCACACGTTATCAGCAGAATTATTAAGCAGTTCTCCTCTGCAGAGTCACTCTTGCAGTGCACTCTTGCTTTTTTTTGCCTGTTTTTCCCCCCATATTCTTTTCTCATTTCCATGTTGATGCTCAGGATGCATGGGGATAATCAAAGGTACCATTTCACCAAACTAAGGCTGTGCACCCATAACTGAGAGTTATTTTGTCCTTCAGAATTTCAACAACTCATTCTGATTTATGGAAGAATCTAGCTAAGCTTGAAGATTCAGCTTGGGTTCACAAAGTTCTAACTCTGAGCAAGACTTGTTGAGTCAACAATAAGAAAAAAGCCAAACTATCTTTTTATTTGTAAACAGTGCATTTTAAAAACAGCACACTGAGGGAGAATCAGTGTGCTGCAATCTAATGCTGTTTATGCTGAATGTCTTTTTAGAGGTGGTTGTATTTAGAGGCTAATAATAAATAAGCATGTCAGCAGTCACCCTCAAATGTAAACCACTTCCATAGCCAGATTTATTGCCACGGCTAATGTCTATCTACTACACTTCAAGTAGACAACCCTACTGCAGAGAATACCAGAACTATACTATCCAAACAAAATGACTGAGTTGGATGTGATTTAACATGAGAAAGGAGGGATGAATGCTTTGTCTCAAACAGCTGCAGTTTAATATCTTGGGGTTTTTATGTCCAGGGCAGCCCTAGTTTGACAGGATGCTTCTTTGGAAAGATCTAGAGAGAAATCTGAAAGGCAAAAAACCCCCAAACTGTAGCAGCAAAATGGCCTAATTTGTCTTCAGCAGACTGGTTTTGTCTCCATGCATCTCAGACAGCATCTTACATTCTATAAAGAAAAATCAGGGAGGCTAAATAGTTCCCCAACTGAAAGCTGGTGACAAAACTGAGTTATAAACAATGCCATCAGTATAGAGCAACTGGTGTTTGTAATATTCTTATACAAACAACAGAACCTAATTATCTTTATTTATTCAGTAAATCTAGTTCAAATTTGGTCTATTAAATTTTATTAAATATTGAAAATAACTTAATAAACAAACATGATTGCTAATTTATTATTGATATTCATTATTAGGATGTTTGTAAAAATAATTAAAGACAGGTCAGGAAAGATGGGGATGAATTAATTTCAGACACCAGCAGTGCTGCAGATCCTGGCTAGGCTGCCTTAGCCATAGCTAATGAGGAAAAATAGCCTCCGGAGTTAAGGAGAGAGCTGGGCTTACAGGGAAGAGGTGGGGAAGGCAGCATCCACTCCAGCACCATGTGCTCCACAGTTCTGCTCTCCTGGTCAGCTGACTGCAAGATTTTGGGAAGGCTGCAAACCAAGACAATGCAGTAAGGTGCAGGTTTGGAATATGGAGACAGGAAAACAGTGGTGGGAGTGGAGAGGGGTTTTGGGAGGTTGCAAGGAGTCCTTTATGGAAACGGCATCCCAAATCTGGCCCAAACTATCCATTTTGAAACTCTGCCATCACCTGCAGTCATGTACTGGCATTTTACCAAGAAACACACAGTGCAGGACAAAGGATTTTGGCAGCTTCCTATGTACATAAAATATTGTACAACGTGGGAATTCATCATGTGGCTTGCAATGACAAAAAAGTTCTATTAGCCATCTTGGTACATGATCAAAAAGGGACTTGTTCTTATGCTCCTTACACACTGAGATGATGAAAAAGGAGGAATTCAGCCAGTGTTACTATTCTCATTAGAAAATAATAAGTAATAGTGCATACCACAAATAGAGCTTTTCATCTTGAAAAAGACTGCAAGCACAAGATAGCTGATTAGGAGCTAAGTTAGTGCAGCTGCTCAAATCACCTGTCACAAGTACTTGATCTAATTATTCTATCATTATATATTTGTAACTTCTGGTGTGTCTTTCAGGAAGAAAACGACGACTGTGGGGTGTAATTCCTTCCCTGTGAGATGCTTCTGTAAGCATCGAGTTGCACGGAGCCACCCTAAAAAGCAGCAGCGGAGCAGCCGATTTGACAATCCAAGGGCAGATGCTCTGGACGGTAGAGGATGCTAGAGAAGAGGTAATTTTTCCCTGGCGCTTTCCTCTATTAGTATCCCCTCAGCCTTGCCTGCTATCAGCTCTAGCCAGCTCCTCCATCCAGGGGCTGCTTCAGGCAGTCCGAGAGCTGCGTGTGTTTCCCTATATCTACACCCCCCTACTACTGCGTGCGTGTGTGCAGGTGCCTCGCTTTGCAACTTGAAATGAATCCAGAAGTTTGCATGATCTCCCGCTAAGCACATCCGTGGAGTCTGGGTAGCTCTCTGCTCGGTAAATCCCCTTCTTTCAGCCATAGGAGGCAGGAACACTGGGTTTTTCCCATCTCCTACCCTCTGCTGAGCTACCGAGTGTTTCTACCTCAGCTATAGTTTCCTTCCTCGTTGCCACATACACGGTTTAGGTGGCAACCTCCGGATGCCGGGGTATCGGTCTGAATCTTTTTCCTTTTAGTCTATTTAAGGTATTCTAATTGAATCTGGCTTAGGAAAACAAACCCAAATCAATACACAAACCCCAAGGCTTCAGGACTAGATCCCTCTTCCCCCAAACAACAAATGGTTAAGTAAATAACGAGCTGCCAAATCAACCATCACCAAACGAATATGCCAAAAAACAGCGTCAGCGCTGCAGGCAATGGGAAAGTTTCTGCGCGCAGAAGCTGGCCCCGGGGTACCGCGCGTAAAAGCAAGATCCAGACGCAGGGAGCGGAGCGCGGCCCCAGCCCAGCTGCTTCGGGATTGGGGCTG
>JANHGB010007126.1:4776-14910 GCA_026283785.1 Coracopsis vasa
GGAGAATTGGTTGCAACTGGCTACAACTTAATTTCAGATAATTACCTCCTTTAAAGAGATGCTAACATGCCAGTAACACAAAATGCAGCCAGTAACATAAATGTGAGTGTTTTGCAGCCGACCCGTACTTGGAAATGGCAGATAACAGAATGGTAGTGGCTAGCTTAGTGTACATTTGAATCAATGGAAAAATTCCTTGGACTGAACAGGATGCCTTGGACGTCAGGTCTTGTTCACCGAAGCTGGCAGTTGTATGATGAGATACAGTAATGGTTTACTGCACAGGAATCCAAAACATGTCTTTGGACCAAAAGATATGTTTGAATCTAAAACATATCTTTGGATCAAAGGCAAAAAGTCAAGAAACGACTGAAAAACAGTTGTGCTCATAATGCTTTATGATCTCTATGGTTTGATCACTACTGCTGGTCTACTGCTGTGCTCCTGCTCATCTTTTTCTTTCTTTCTCTGGCTTTCTAGATAGTTTTTCCTCTTTTTCAGTGTTTCATCCTTATGGGTCTTGTTGGGTTTTTTTTGCTTTTCTCAGACTATTTCTTCTCACCTTCCTCCTCTGATGACTTCATCATCAAGTTGTCCTGCATTTTACTATCTTTTTTGTCTCTTCTGCTTGAGTTTGCCTTGCTCTCATGTTTACCTCTAGGCCATTGCTGCTGCCATATCTCCATTCTGAGATTCACCAGTGCTGCTCTGGAATGCGCTGTTTTAGTGCAGTGTGGGCACTCAGGTTTGAAACAGGCTACAACAATGTGTGACACAGCCAAGCATGGTAAAAATACAAATGATGTATACTTTTATTCTGCCATTTGACATACTTTGATATTTGTCGTGAAATACAACATCAAAAAGTCTTGTTCTCCACATGAATTCCAGGTAGGTTCAGATTAATAGGTACTGGCCAAAGCAAAGTCCATTCCCTTTTAGAAGTATTACACAGAACTGCTCAAGAGCTGCCACTCCACAGATAAAAGTTTAATTGAGGGTGAAGTGCCAGGGAAATTATATTGAAAATGAATACAGTGCATATATTGAGAATGACATTAAATATTTATCAAAGCAACTTTCTTCAGAACTTGTGCCATGCTACTTATAGAGAAAGTGTTGGTTGTATGTCTAGCAGTGTCTAAAATTTGTTGTGCTACTCAGATGAAAAAGGAAACCAGCATAACAGAGACAGGGTGTGTTGTCCCAAGGCTATATGTATGCTTATTCAGTAACATGGAGCATGGGCAGGCCATCACGACAGTTATTACAAGCCCACCTTTACTGGTGTGAAATCATTTGTCTTCATACGTTTTGGCTTAGAGATCTCCATGCCTCATTTATCCAGGGTGAGACAATTCATTTCTGCTGAGATGGACAGAGAATGAGACAGGGCAGAGCTGTAAAGTTTCTAAATTTCCACATATAGGAAAGCTTTATTTTAATTATTTAACTCCAGAAGACAAATACTGTATTTTCCTATGGTATGCTGATCGTTGATGCTTGGACCTACAGTCTGGGATGTAAGGGGTGCTTTGTTTGAAGGCATGTTTCTCAGGAATACCGACCTTTGTGGTGTGAAATTCAGGTAAATAGAACACTTTATTTTCCATCTCCATGTATGCTTTTCTTTTGCAGGTTACAAAAGCTGTGCCAAATTCTCTGGGACAAATGATTCTTCATACTCAACCTCTCCTGGTTTGTGGAGGCGATGGATTTACTCGTTCCAACTTTGATGGCTGCATAGATTCTGCTGTGAGTCTTGCAGAGGTTGTGAAGTCTCATTTATAGCAATTACAAAGTCAGCTAGTAAACTTAGTCTAGACTTATGATGAATTTTACTATATTGGATTGAATTCTAGTTTGGTGTTAACATCACTGGCCTCTATCTTGCAAAAATAAATAAAGGAAGATCTATTGGTGTGCTTTAATAATTGTTGGGATGGAATTGAATTTAATTTTGCGTGGTTACTTTGCTTGAAGTAGAGCTTTTTCTGGCTCTAGTCAGAAGCACTGAGCTTCAGAAAGTCTCCTGATACTTTTACAGCCCCTGAAAATTATGTCAAGGAGAGGAGCCTGAATTAAAACAGCACAAAACCCCATGGAGCTGCAGAGTTTACTCCTCCAAGCATTTTGAGCCCTGGAAGTGACAGAAGAAACATGCACAGTTGATCCCAGAGCTTTCATACGTGCATGTGGGTATTTCTTCTGGTGCAGATCAGCCCTGGTCATGGGTTATTGTGTTGGCCATGTGGAATCAGTGATGGGGCATACCTTGCTATGCTTCTCAAGTTGCATGGTCTATGCAGGGTCTAACCATATCAGTTCAAGGTCTAACCATGTCTCTAGGCATGGACAACTTATAAGTGAGGGATAGTAGTTGTCTGCTGATCAGCTTTCTTTGCCCACAGTTTTCTGGAGTCCTGGTTGCAGATTGCTGGAAAAGCTCATTTAGGAGTTCAGTGGTTTTACTGGCAATGGTGTGCCACTGGAATATGGTACCTGTCCTGGATGCGGTCTAAACAGTATCAGCCCAGCTCTGCTCATAAAAGCAAGAATGTTAAAGAGAAGACATGCATGCTTCTCACAGCAATAGGACTGCTATCCCAAAGTCATCTTGGGAATAGACGTTGACATCTGGGCTGTGAAATGAGCTTAACACAGTAAAGCAGACTGGCCAGGAAAATGGATGAACTTAAAATAATTCAGTATTTGCCAGTGCATCATAGCTCTTTGCTGGTCCAGGGTTCCCTGAACAAAGAGCAGCCCTTTCCTCCTTCCAGGTGGTGGAGGAGTCAGGGTAAGAGCAGCCAGTATGGAAGCTCTTTGCCTGGCAAATGCCAAGAGGAAGGAGGAAAAGAATTGTATCTAAGCATGGTCAATGGCAGTGTGTTAATATGAAAACTGGGCTGACATTTCAGACAGTTACATCATGACCCCTTAGAGTTTAAACTAATTTGAAATAAACAGCCAGTCTGAAAGAAAGGTGAGTTCTAGACAGCTCTATACTTTGTCTTGGCAGAACAGATGTAGAAAGAGAGGGACAGATCCAGGGAAGCATATAAATACATGCGTGAGTGAATGAACAAGGAATTTGATTTGAAATACTAAAAAATAATCAGCAAGTATAATGGTGTTGAAAATGCTACCGGTCACAGTTTCAGGTATTTCCAAGGTACTAAATTGTGTTTGTGAAGTAAATTTTTAAATTACTCAGAAATTAACCAAGAAATAATTTATTTATTCTAAATTTGATTTTAACTTGCCCTTCCTCTTAAATCATGTGTCACAAGTTTAGTACCTCTCTATACTACAGCACTAAAAATAACAAAATGCTATTTTCAGCAGACAGAATTTTAACCATTAGAGAAGTACATTCAGCCTCTTCTTCTTATGCCCCTCCATTTCACAAAAATCTGACATCCTGTATTCACAGTAACTGAACACTGTAATCTGCTGCGTTTGACTGTTTCTAAGGCAGTATTTTAAGTGCCAGTAAGAACTTTAAAACTTAAATTAATTTTAAAAACATCTTTGAAGGATATTACATGACACCATAAAGTTTTATTGATGTTTTTTTCTTCTTTCCATGAAGCCCTTGAGTTTAAAATTAGGTATTGTTACTCTGTCTGAACCAACCAGCTTCAGACCCTCAGGTTTCAATCATTGCGTGTTGTGGACAAATGGGGAAGATTGGTGCTCATGTATGTGCACAAGTCTTTTACAAAGGCATGTGAACTTCTATCTTCCATGGATCAAAGTGTCCATGAAGAGCCACATGATCACGGAATAAATCCAGTTTGGTCAAGCATTTAGCATTGGCTTGATTTAGCACAAGTCTGAAAGCAACCGAAGTCCCAGCTGAAATAAGGGTTTATGTTGCAGTGTTGGAAAGCCTTAATCAAAGAGCCCTACCCTGCAGAGGGTGGCATATGGATGCATCAAAACCCCATTTTTCATATGTGCTCCTCAGTTTCCATCCAGACCTGGCTGTCCTGCAGACCCCCAAAGGAGTAACATGCTGGACAAGAGAGTTTTCTGTTGGATTATCAGTTCCCTTTGAAGATGTCACCATGGCAGGCAAGGGACCCATCCCACCAGTCTGCCTTCATGCAAGCTCTGCCTTAGTGCACAGGGAAGGATGTGGGTCCTTTTCCTGCAAGGGTGAAGGAGCAGGCTGTAACTTTAGGAGGTCTTTACAGACTCTTTGCTTGTGCTGTTTTCCTTATCATCACTCTTTGTTTTCTGCTCCTTTCTTCAAAGATGGATTTTGCACTTCCTTCCCCTTTCTTCTATTTTGAATGGAAGCAAGCCAAGCCACTAAAATTCCAAATAGAGATCAATTCTGAAAGCATGTGACATGCAGAAAACTGGAAATGAGGCATCTTTGACTTAATGCTGTGTGTTGTTCCTCTCACTGCCTCACAAACAGGCGTGCTCTGAAGAGCTGTGATGCTCTCACAGGGGCTTTATATCAGCAGCAGTTTTCAATACCACAAGTGACAGATAAGTGGAGATGTCTCTGACCCCATCCTTTCAGCAATCTTACAGCTTTGGTCATTGTGAGACCTCAAAATACCCGTTAATAAGCAAATCACAGATTCAGAGATTTTTTGAATTAAGAGATTTTCAATTCAGAGCTTTTCGAATGTGAATCACAGTGAGTCTCAAATTGCTCCCATCCTTCCTTCTATCATTACAGTCTATCAAAATGCCTTTTTCATATAGCTTCCTCCCAGATTAAGAT
Source organism: Coracopsis vasa (assembly GCA_026283785.1). Lineage (NCBI taxonomy): Eukaryota > Metazoa > Chordata > Aves > Psittaciformes > Psittacidae > Coracopsis > Coracopsis vasa. The sequence goes on from JANHGB010007126.1 coordinate 9,524, forward strand.
GATTTAAACAAAACCGCCTTGTTTTTTTAAGGTGGAGTAGAAAAGTTCATGGACATGTTCCTCTGGACGCGCTCCTGACAGCAGGCACTTAAGGTCTCTGTAGGGTTCCTGTGGTGATATCTCATTTTCTGGATGTGAACAGGGAGACAACGGTATTAACTTTCCCACGCAAAGCGGGTAACGAGTGGTGATGTTTCAAAGAGTCCACTGTATCCAAAAGGGTGGCAACAGAGGAGACTTGTCTGGTTTATTTCCTGGGCTTTTCCCTGGATGGACGTAAGTTTTGATTAACTGGCAGATCCACCAATTACAACTACTATCTCCTTGTTCCCAGACAAGAGTGACAGCTGCGTCTGATCTCCTATATGTCACAAGCCACAGCTAGTGCCCAAAGTTGAATTAAAGCGTTTCAGAGCTGAAACGATGATGTTACTGTCTTCCTCATCACAAGGAAAGACAGGGCCATAAATGCTGGAAGACTTTTAAGTCACAGTTGTGTTAACTTCCACCCAGTGAACATCGCTTTGAAGGGCTGGCCCATTGCAATGTATTCAGCTGCATGAGACGCATTTTGCTGATCTCTGAGTGTTTAGCTGTACCTTTAGGTCTCTAAGAGCAATCTTTTCTTATTGGTTACCGTCCTACCAAGAGCTGGCATCAGCTGCGTTTCACCAGGGAAGATTTTATACTATTGGCCAAATAGCAGACTAGGTGTTGGCAGGAAGGGTTGGTAGACACAAGTACACCTTGTCATCTCCTGCTAATAGAAACATCGTGAGACCTGTGGCTCAGCCAGGTATGATCCATCCAACACTTGTCTCGATGTAAGGCAATTTTTGCATCACAACTGTTGCATGGTCCTCAATCATTTGAGAAAGCCAAGCGTGCTGTACTGACCCATCAGACCCCTTATTCTGCCACCTCTTCCACTCATAGGCCACCCTTGGTGATGTTTGCAGGCCTTTCTTCCTTCTTCTAGGAGGTGCATCCACATGCTGCTCTTGCAGAGGTGTTTTTGGAGGCAGTACTGACTGAAATCTCTGGCATGGGCAAGGAGATGTTTGGTGCTTTTCAGCCTAGCGGGCGGATCATGTGGCACATGTCCATGCTGTTGACACCATGTCAGGGGTACTGAGGTGGAGCCGTCATATCCCATGCCATCACAGATTTTGGAGGAGGCCCTGGCAGAGATGGGTTTGAAGTCATGGCACACCCTCTCCTGAAGGGCATCCTTCTGGCATAACGTTAAAGCCTATGGGTAAGGATCCCACCCTGGTCTCTGGGTAGAGTGGTCTCTACCCACTCCTGGCATCTAACCCTGCTTGCAGATCACTCAGATGGACTAAAAGTACTGTGAACTAGATAAAAGTCTTTTAGAAACCAGGTGTAACAGGAAGCCACAGGAGGCTGCTGAGAGCCCATCAGAGCTGTAAAGCCTGACTCCAAAAAGTGCTATTAATGATGTGCTTAAAGAGCTCTCATTACCCCCAGTTTTACTGCTGCGGCCCCAGCAAGGACAGATCTGCTTGTCCTGTGTCCCACTGTCAGAGACCTCTCCCTTTCCAAGGCAAGGAAGATACTGGGTGCAGATGCTCATCATGTGAGTTGCAGTGCCTTGGATGAAAACATTCCGCTCTAGGCTAAACTAGCTCTAAGTGAGCTGCAGGGTGAGAAGCTGTGGCTGCATATGATAGGCCAAGTCCATAGGTAACTTCTCAGCTGAAGGCCAGGACTCTGCCATGTCCAGTGGACATGTCCCATGTCATGCTTGCTTGGGGAGGAACCCCTTTCCAACCCTTCCCGAGCCCTTCCATCCAAACCAGGGCTGCACCTGCCCATATGCCAGGCTGCAGAGAGCATGTCTTGTTACAACCCTGCCTGCATGGGAGCATATTGTAGCTGTTAGTTGGAATAAGTCTCCCAGATCTACAAAACCATCTGCACACCTCTTGGTGTGCTTAGTGCAGTTTGTAGGAATTTGGTCCATTTCTAAAAAGAGCTAGGAAGAGGAGACAAGTGCTCAGCTCACGTTGATTCACAAACTGCATGTCTCCAAGGTTCTGGGCCATGTTTTTGTGCAAGCATATAAAAATAAGAGATTTTGGTTTATTTTTAACTTTTTAAAAACAGCTGCAGATGGGAGGTGCTGCCCAGATGAAAATACACCTTAGGTTTCCATAGCACTAAGCTCTGAAACATCCCAGAAGCCAAAGCCACTGGAGCCAGACCTGGTCTCCGAGAGGCTAGGATTTGCTAGAGATCTTGCTGTCCTTGGGATGTGCCAGCATCATCATATTTGGCTGTTCTAGAGGGCATGTGTGACTGAGAACGAAGGTCTCTGGCCCAGCCTTGCTCCCAGCAATGCCACAGCTACATCGGGTTGCTCAGGGCCATGTCTGGGCAAGTTGTGGGCATCCCCACCCTCCACCTTGACCACGCTTCTTCTTGATGGAGTGACCGCATTGTACTGGCACAGCACCTGCTTAAAAGCAGACATGGCTAAGCAGCAGCACCAGCTTGGCATGCAGTGCTGACAGATGAGTTCCTCTTCGAAATAACATAAAGAAGAGGAACCTGGCCCCTTGCCAACCAAATTGTGCAGTTGTGTCTGGGTCATTGCTCCTGACCTCAGCTGCAGACTGAGCCCTGGCACTGAAGGGCTTTGTGGGTGCCTGGCAAAGGTAGCACTTGCTTGGCTGTTCCATGCTGCACAATTCAGTGTAGCAAACTCCAAATGGCTGATGACACACCATTAGGAGGCTGGTGCTGGGATCAGGAGCCCAAGGTCTCTCAGAGGTGATAAGGGCACTGCCTGAGGTGCCCAGCAAGCACCTTGAGCTGCTGCACAGAGATTTCCCTGGGGCCAGAGCCGGTTTTGCCTCTAATCCAGGCTCTGTCTCGGATGTGCCATTTGTAAGCGGCTTTGCGTGGCAGAGCTGAAGCCCTGAAATCCTGGAGCCTTCTGCAGCTCTGCCTGTCTCAGCACACTGCCTCACTATTAGCCTCCTTAGGGTTTTTGCTTCGTTTTCACATTCAGGTAGCACCTTCAAGATCAGCTAGTGATGACACTGCTGCAGTGATGCACAACACAGCCAGGGCTTGCAGCCACTGTAGAGGAAGCAGCCGTACATGACAGTGAAACAGCCTTTGCCAAGGAGGAGTGAGAGTGACTGGCTTTCTTTTTGGAAAGAGCTGAGCAAAGTTTCTCCTCTGGAAGCAAATGAATGAAAACAGGTGAGAAATAACCCCAGGAGAGCTATTACCAAATTGCAAGTGGAGAGATTTAGCACTGAGCAAAGAAGGTGTTCAGCAGATTGCTGTCATCTTGGAGGCTGTGGTGCTGAAGTCTGCAAAGATCCTTGAAAAGCCTCATGATTCTTGTCATTCCCCAATTTTCATCCCGTAACAGCTGAGCATCACTGTAAGCTTTGCACATTGTCCCAGTGGGGGAAGAAACCCAGGTCCTTGTGAACCACAGAGTGTGTGGCTGTCACCCTTCTCCCTGATTCCTCTGGGAATCTGGGGAAGGGGTTTTAATGCACGGAGGTTTCATGCAAGCTGGGGCCACATGGGTGAGCGGAAAGCTGCTGCTTTGCCCCAGCCAAGTACTGACACATCTGCGCAAGGACCTTGCTGTGGGAAAATGAGTGTGTTCCCCACCGCCCCTGCCACCCAACCGCTCAGCCGGTCACAAGGACGCTGCGGTAAACCACAGCTCAGCTTGAAATTATCTCTCCAGCACAGGGTTCCTGTTGAGCTGAATGGCACCTCCTCCCTCACCTGTGCCAGTGCCGAAACATCCTTCCTTTCTCAGCACTATCGTCCACTCAGATCTCCCCTCCAGGATGATCACGCACATCAAGACCTTTAAAGCGAAGCACGCCCTGCTGCAAGTTCTGAGGTCTTGTTTCCTCTGGCTTGTTTCAGGGCATGGAAGGGATGCTCGCATTGTGCACAGGTTTGCCCATCTCTGCCCTTTTAACCCCAGGCTGGGGTGACGGGAAAGTGGTGACCAGTAAGGCACCGCTCAGCACTGGAATACAGGTCAGCCTCTGTCCCAGCAGCTGCTTTCCTTGCCCAGAGCAGAGGGAAAGGGGATGAACTGGCAGGGGAGGAGGGGCTCAGCCACTTGCCTTCATCACCTTTTCAGTGCACAGAAAATCCCAGCTCAGTACCTCCAAGCTTAGTGAAACACAGCTGGCGTTTCATTTGCAGCCACCAAGCAGTGAGCATGCATGTGGCCATTCCCCATCACAGGAGAAATGGAGTTTCAGAAATGCTCTGGAACAAGGAGAGTTTTGTTCTCAAGCTGCTCACAAATGTGTTATAGAAATAGCCATTGGCTGTGCATAATTACTGCTCTTCATAGGGAGATGCTAGAGCAATTCTGGGCCAAATCCTGCACTATCAGCACCCTGCACACCTGGTCATTTTGGATTTGCTGCCTCCCTCAGCACACCTGCACAGTGCAAATCCCACTCTCCTTTTATTTAAAAGACAGTTTTGGAGTCCAAATTGGGAATGCGAACCACAAACACAGTGGGATTGGAGCAAGTATAAGTAAAGCCCTTAATTTATCACAGTCCAGTGTTTAAGCCAGTACCCTGGCCCTTGGCAAAGGACTTGCCAAGGGATTTTGGAGCAGGATGCAACTCTGGGTTATGGAGAAAGCTGGGGTTTCTGCCCCAGATGTGGCTAGAGATCGTTGCTGGCTGTTTTGCCAGGTAAAAGAGCTTGTCATATTTGCATTCTCAGGACCAAGCACTGGAAACTGGAAGCAAAACAGCAAATGAAAGGGACCCATCTACTTCTTTGCTGTGCTGCAAGGAGGAGCTGACCCCTTTTGTGTGGCAGGTGCTCATGAGGAGGCTACAAAGGGTGGTTACAAGTCAGCTCCCACCCTCAAGGACCATGTCCTCTGCTTCCCATGTGTCCCCACTACAGCAATGAACACAGATGCCATTCACTGAAACCCTCCTTGAGTATTCACCATCCTAATGTGACGCAGACCAACCTGATACCGTCCTGGCAGAGTGACACCAGTGCAACCAACACCCCAGGTCCTTTCTGGCATCAGTAGCAACACCTCGAGGGGACTGCCCCCCTCCTCTCTCTGCACCACCCAAAGTCACACCAGGACCAGGGATGCTCCCTCCCAGGGGCAGGGGAGCTCCCCATAGGGAAGGAAAGGAGCCCATGAGAGGACACTGTTCTGCATTTGCACAAACTGCAGCACAGGAAACCCTGATGGGCCCCAAGGAAACAGCCTTTCCCTGTGCAAGCAGGGTGTCCCTGGGACTGGCCTGCTTACAGTTTCCTGGCCACCTGAGTTGACTTCACCCAGAGGAGAAGATATTGGGGGGGGGGTGGGGGTGTGCTTATCTCTC
>JANHGB010007135.1:0-72354 GCA_026283785.1 Coracopsis vasa
TGATGGATAAAATTATTTAAATAGATTTGATGATTGGCGTTTAAAATGAGGCAGTTAGTAGATAATCTAGGATGTCCGGATGCAACTGATACGTAAACTTCCTGCTTTTCTGCACGTGCCATTTGCTGCGTGTGATAAAAACCCTGCATTGGTGGCTGGAGATCACCTCCAAGCAGAGCCTGCCCCTGCAATGGCTGACAGCAGTAGACCTCTCACTACTTCTCAGGCTTTCAGTTGTCTTCCTTACAGCTTCCCATTAAACTTGAAACAAAATAGCCATAAAGTAAACTGTCCAGTAACTGGGTCATATGAATTCTTCATAAACCATTATAGAAGCAACCTCATGTCTGTCACAGAGTGTTTCACCAAGTCATCTGAGCAATTGTTACATACTCTCCTCTTAACATGAAGGAGCTGGGACACCTAGTGCACCTCATACAGATGCTGGTGGTTGCTTATTGCTTAAGAAATGGTTTGAGATTTCTTGGTGAAATTTTCTGATAGGTTATTAGCATTAATTTTACTATTTTTTGCATTTTTCAGAGCACTGCTTGGAGTTGGTTATGTTTAATTATCATTTAGCTTGATTACGTTCACAACAGTGATGAACTGGTGTTCTTGGGAGTGATGAAATTGTAGGTAGCATAGAGAGGAACGATTGCCTCTTCCCTGACTCTTTTTTTCTTTTAGCCTATGAAATGCTGTAAGGTTTATTATTTTTCCATTACAGAACGAAGACACGGTTCAATGTGTAAACCTTCCCCTTCTCCAGCTTCTCCAGCCTGCAATTCCAGGACATCCCTAGTACAGATGAAACCGAAATCCTGTATCAGTGGCCATAACCCTGTCAGCAGCAACTCAAAGCCATTCAAAACGCCCAAAGACAATCTACTTACCTCCAGTAGCAAACAGCACACAGTCTTTCCTTCAAAAGTGTCACGGGATAAACCATGGTAAGTACCGAAATAATAGCTACCAAAGGTGTTGGTGTTCAGAAAATAAGTATCTCTGTCTATTTCATATTCATAAAAAAAAATCTGTGTTCTCATCTTATCTAAGTTTGCAGTTTAAGCCTCTGCATTTCCTAAGAGAGGAAACTTGGATGTTTTCAAATTAAAAAAAAAATATATATATATACATATATATTTATACACACACATACATATATATAGGAAGAGGAAAAAGGACTGGATGTTCTATCAAATGTTTTGCTTTTCAAAAACCTCCATTTGCTATCTTTAAGGTCCATCTTCTGTTACAGTATCTGCCCCTAAAAGTGATGCTTTTAAGGAGTAAGATAATTTTTGTAGAATTCTTAATATTGCCTTAACTGATATTCAGGAAAACTTACTGGTAATAGTCATTTATCTTCAACAGCAGCAGCTGCTGGAGTTCATTTGATATTTCAATAATGTTTGATGCCTTATAAGAAAACAGAGGAAAATTCTAGCTGCAAAAAACCCCACTATTTTGGGGGTGTCTTACATCATGTTCTGTGATATATATACATATACAGGCTTTGAGACTGCCAGGCCCCTCCTCCCGTGACTGTGATGGTAGCAACAGAGTTGCAAAAATGCAGGGGAAAGCAGAACTGGGTCACTGTTTCATCCCTTAAGAAACTGGTTGTCGTTAGTTATCTACAGAAAAGATGCTTTGTGATTAGGTCATTAGGTTGATGACTCGAGATAAGGGTTCAGTTCCTGGTTCTGCACAGGCTACTGTTATACGTTAGTCTCTTCAGCCTCAATTCTGTGTCTGTAAAGTTGAAATAGTAATGCTTCCTTTTTCTTAAGTTTTATCTGCTTATTGTGTGAAGATCCTTCCTTCTTCTATGCTGTATCTAGCATCAGAAAGTCATGAGTTTAGGTAGGGTTTCTGGACACAACTGTCTTAAAGCAGTAAATCTAAGGTAAACCATTCTTTCGTGAGACAAAGTATAAAGTCATAGCTTCAGTTTTCTCCCTGAAACATTCACTGGTTGGTGGGATTTCAAAGAGAGCAGCTTCTGCCTACCTGTAGAATTTACCTTGCAGTGGAACAAACTTGATTGAAGTCTGATCTTCCTACAAATCTGAACCCACTGTCTAGAAACATGATGAGCATTGCAGACAATTATGGTATATAATTCTGAAAATATAAAATCTGGATGATTAGATTGCACACACACATACCCACAGATGAGACAGAGGCTATTCCAATTAAGGTCTGCCTCATTTACTATTAAAAAAAATACTATCGACTGAATAGTGACATTTTCTTCCGAATGTTGAAGAGGATTTTATACAAGAGAGGATTTTTTTTTAAAAGTCTTATTAAAGAAAAATCAGAAAGGACTTTAGGTTATTAACACTATTGACTAGAAACCTGTTTCTCATCCTAGTGTTACAGACAGCAACTTCAAGATCCACATTTCAGCATATTAGCTGAATCTATAAACAATATCTTCCGTTCTGGCAACAGATGGCATTCTGTCAGTCAGTAAAAGCTGGAAGGGAACAAAATAACTGGGCATTTCCACCAATCCCTTTTCCCTTTATTGGGAACATCCCAAACGTTTGCTGATGATTATCAAGGTAGATTTAGCCATATAAAAATGTTATACTGCTCTGCTAATATTTTAGCAATAAATATGTCAGTAGTTGTGCCTGTGAATTACCCAATTCTTGCAGCTCTGCTGGGAGATAATGCTGTGGTTTTGTTTACCACTGGGGGAAAATGAGGCGTACAGTAGTTAAAGATATTGTAATCATCACACAACAAATCACAAACAGTGTGAAGTGCAGATCAGTGAGATTGTCTTTCAAAAATAAGTGTTAAGTGGCTTAGATTGCATGACTTGTTAGAGAATAAAATCAGTCTGATAATCATCACAGGTTATAGAGAGCTGGCAGCTGTTACAGAAGGTGCGTGTTCCTATTCCATTAGTGGATTATCATCTTTATTTAGGATTCTAGAAAATATTCAGCAGGTCTGATTTTCTTAAAGGAGAAGAAATTATTCACAAAATTAATTCGTTTTTATGATTATATCTTCCATTCAGCTTTCTGCATAGATTTTCACCCACTTATCTTCTAGAAGAAAATACTCAATTGGCACAAATACATTTGTCTCAAAAATGCAAATGGGATGCATCATGTATCCAAGTGTGTTGTGGTTTATCATCTTAAGAAGTTTCCAGTTATTCAGTGTTTTTGTCTGTTATGTTTTAGTCTCATACCACAAATATTTACTTGATAGGGATTCTTCCAGACAGTTATTAGATTAGCTTATCACTGGTAATGATTGCTTTCCGTACCTGGAATAACCATTGTTGCACTTGCCTAATTCTTTCATACAGCATCTCTTTTAAATTTTAGCTGTGACAATTAATAGCAGGTTTCAGCAATGTCTTCTGCAACAGCACAGCCCAGCAGATCTGTCTGCTGTCATGTCTGCCTGCGTGTGGACCTAACTCTTCTGTTGTTTAATTCATTGTAGCTTTGGTTGAGTTATCTTAAACGCTGACCGAGTAGCTCTTTCTCTTCTCCACATCCTGTGTTGTTCCAAGATGTGCTGTAAAGGTTCAGGTTGCTCCTTGGCTAATGCTTTAAAAAGCAGGATCAGAATGATCAGATGAAAGAGATCTGGAACAGTTTCATTTTTGTAGCTGCTGTTTTAATACTTCCCTTCTTGTAGTTAGAATATGAAGGATTATTGTGAATACATCATCCAGGAATATCTGTCAGCTCTGATTTTTTTTCCCCTTGTATCTCTCTAAGATCGTTGCTATTAATACAGCAGTGCTTAGAGACTGGAGCAGTGCTGGAGCACCACTGCGCTCTGTACCAGATAAACGTAAACCGTCATTTTCTGAAGCTTGCAGTTGAGATGCACAAGGGTAAAAAATGGACAGAAAAAGGCAAAGAATAAGATGACAGGTAGTAATTACAGTAATAATGAACAATCATAATTAACAAGACTAGCTCGGATATACTTTCTAAAAGGCATTCCTGTTAGCCAGCGACTCTCTCCCTTGCTGCTGACCTGCCCAAAGGATGCTTCTTCACTTGCTGAGTGCCAGCACAGCTTCTGAGTGCTGCCATGAAGGTTTTTGGTGCTGTGGTGCTACAGGGTGTTCATTTCCACTCATCTTCAGTGTGAAATTGGGGTAAGGCTGAAGCAAGTCTCCTCGACCTCCCTCCATGAGGATTAGTCGTTGCCTGCCAGAAGGTCAGAAAATGAGAGGGAAGTGCGGTGGTTTTCATCAACATGTAGAAAACTGACACTCTGAGAACAGAAATAGGATCACAAAGGTAAACCTATAGGTTATCGTTTAGAATTTATGATATTATTTTTCAAAGGATTTTTTTAATCATCTCTTAGTTTTTATTTCTTTGTGTGAGGAAATACCATTATTCATACTGAGATTGAGAAAGTGAAGCTAGTTAAGATTTAAGGATATTCCTAATGCAGCATGGAATTGGAAACAAAATTCAGCAGAGGTAACTTGGGCCACATATTCTAACACTAAATCACAAATATTTTGTTACACTGCAGAGGCAATCCCAGCAACATAGAATAGAGCAGTGGTTTGTTTTTAAATGTCTGTGAATTTCTTTTCTCACCAAATTTGAAAGGAATTGAACGAATGGCTGAGATTTTAGAACAAATACAGTTATGAATGACCAAACCAAAACCCCAGCAAAATTACATAACAGCAAGGAAAAATAATTGATAAAAGCCTGAAGAAAGAAAAACAGGGGCAATAAGGAGCTCCAGGCATGAGGAGTGTTGTGACATACTACAGCTATTTTTCTTGCTTGGGAACAACAGTGACAGGCAATGGCTTGGAACTAAAAATCTTGCCACGAGATAGTCAAGGGGAAAATTCACTCAAACTGTTTTGGGAGTTTTTCACAGGTTCTGCTGAAGGAGAGGATAGGAATGGAATGGCACAGACTAGAATTATCTGGTTTCCCTCAATCCTGATTCCATCAGCAAATCTTATATTTGTTTCTAAAGACCCGTGAAGTTTTCAGTGGTGTCGGACTTGGTAATAATGTCTAAAATGTTCCCCTAGCAAGCACCCTTATTGAATCATAATGCTCTGAAAAACTAGTTTTTTATTTTATGTTGTTTTAACAATTGTTTTTAACTTGTTCTTATTTGGGTTTTAGAATGCCTTTTGAAAGTGGAAACATTTTTGCAGTTACCTTTGTCAGCTTAACTGGTAACCTCATCAAAAAGTGAAACCAGGTTTCTTTCCCAAGATCCGATTTTCAGCAAAGCCATGTGACCTAATTGTTTATCAATTTAGTTTTTCCATTACTTCTTCCATTACTTACTGGGTTTTCAGTGTGGATGCAACAGCAGCACTCCGCTATCTTCTCTCAGTTGCCAAGTATTTCAAGGTTCAATGAGATATTAGTATGCTGAGACCCACTATCTCTCCAACTGTTTCAGAACTCATGGCCACATTATCCAGATTTGCTTATGTTAAAAAAATAAATTGTGATTTTTCAGCTGGCACTTTACACTTACTGAGGGAATCAAAAACCATCTTGATCTGCCTGGAGAGCATTATCAAGCTTCCTTCTTAGTATAGATGCAACACTGAACATTGCTGTCATTTTTGCACTGCCAATGACTATTTTACTGTCCTTTAGGTAGATACTGCTATTATTAGAATTTCTTTTGTTAAAGAAAAAAAAAGTGAACTTGTTTTAACTGAATACAGATTTTTCTCACCTGTCTTTGGCCAACTCCCATTTTTCTCATTTTTACTTAACTATCATGATCCTTTCCTTGGTTTTTGTTTTGTTGCATGTTGTTTCTCTAATTGTTCCTTTCAGCAGGTGTCTTTAATAAATCTAAACAGACCCTTCGTTCAAAGATTCTTTGGAAAATATAGAAAATAAGGTGATGTGCAGCCAGGCAGGTGTTGCCTGTCTTGGGCCACTGTCAACAGTGTGGTCTCTGGCAAGGAGCTCTGGTTACCCAAACTGCATCCTGAAGCACACCTCAACATATATCTGGATGTAAGAATGGTTGTGTGTCTAACAGATGGCTCTGGAGTTTTGAACGCTGGCAGAGGCTCTGCACCACCATGCAGAATGACTGCAGTGATGTGTAAGAAGCAGATTGTTCTTTGAGTATAGTTTGCTAAGGAGTAATTTCTCACTCTGTGAATAGGCTTCATTTTACCTTTTAGCATGTACATGAAGTTAAACATCTAAGATAATATTAAGATTAAAGCATACCCAAGTTTAAAGAACTTCTTCTGCGTGGGACAGCTTCCTCTGCTGTCACCTATATGCTGGGGATTAAAATTACAGACGTTAGCTTAGTTCTCCGCAGTTAAGAGAGAAAAAGATTGGAATACTGTTAAGGAGACTCTCATGCTTCTGGATGAGGAATGTCTTTTACCTTTTAACCATCACCATTGCATTTATATTTAGAAAAACTTGTGTTTCTTTTGTTTGCTCAGTGTGGAATGATAGTCTGAAAACTGTCATTTTTGTATGATCTGTGTGTGAATTAGCTTACAAGGCAGACAGTCAACTATTTGGCCAAAGCAGCTCTTCAGGCAGTGTATGAGAAGAGCTGAATAAGTGAAACATTTTCATTTACAGCCTCCAATGAAATCTGGGCTTAAAGACTGAGAATTTGGGGGGGTTTAACTAATATTTTTTCTCTGGGTTCATTTCAGTAAAGAGGGCTGTATAATTCATACATTATATACTAATTCGTAGTCACAAGACATCCTCTTTTGGAGTTGTTGGGTAGGTAAAAAGCAGCTGTCGTTGATGAATATTTCCTCATGGAGGTAGAAGCCGGAACTGTTAAAATGATGTTGGAATCAAAAATCACTTGTCTCAACCTTTTCCTGCCAAATTGAGGAGGTTAACTTTTGTTAGTGTCACAAATATGGTGTGGTGGTAGTCAAGTTAGGAGAAGTTAGTTTTTTAAACTTTACTCTGAAAAAGACCAACCAAGCAAATAATTACATTAGGAAATTTTGTTTGAAGTTCATAAGATTTTATTAAAAATACATTATAGTAATTCTCAATTCATCAAGGGTCTTAATACTTTTAAAGGGACCACTGTGGAGATTTCTGTGCTTAAAATCTCTTCTCTCCTTGTTTTCAGAACTTCTGTGTCATTCAGACACATCTGAGCAAATAAATTATTTTTGTATTTGTTTAAAAATATTAATACTGTTAGCAAACAACTTCAGTATCACAGAATCACAGAATGGTTTGGGTTGGAAGAGACCTTAAAGATCATACTGTTCCAACCCCCCTGCCATGGGCAGGGACACCTTCCTCTAGACCAGGTTGCTCAAAGCCCCTTCCAGGCTGGCCTTGAGCACTACCAGGGATGGGACATCCACAACCTCTGCAGTAAACCTGCGTCAGTGTCTCGCCACCCTCACAGTAAAGAATTTCTTCCTAACATCTAATCTAAATCTTTCCTCTTTCAGATTAAAGCCATTCTGCCTTGTAAAAAGTCCCCATCCAGCTTTCTTGTCGGCCCCTTTAGATACTGGAAGAGGCTCTAAGGTTTCCCTGGAGCCTTCTCATGTCCAGGCTGAACAACCCCAGCTCTCTCAGCCTATCTCCATAGGAGAGGTGCTCCAGCCCTCTGATCATCTTCATGGCCTCCTATGGACTCACTCCAACAGGTCCACATCCCTCCTGTGTTGGGGGCCGCAGAGCTTGATGCAGGACTGCAGGGGGGTCTCACCAGAGTAGAGGGGCAGAATCACCTCCCCCAACCTGCTGGTCATGCTCCTTTGATGCAGCCCAGGATATGGCCTGCAAGCACATGTTGCTCACATCCTGGTGAGTTTAGTGCAGCACACACATATCCATGTTTGTGTTAAGGCATGAGACCATATATGTAAGAAGGTATGTTTTGCTTAGTACCAAGGACTTATTTTGTTTATGAATCATAGAGGATTGGATCTTAAAAAGAAAAAGCAAACCACAGTTCATTTTCATAATTCCTTCAAAGCCAGATGCCTGGCTTTAGAAACATTTGATTGGACAAATAGTCAATCATGGTGGTAAGTATGTCATCTTAGTCTGGTCTTAAGATATTGTGTCCTTTGCATTAAAATGTTTTGTATCTGTGAAAGGGGATAAAGTAATTTTAAATCTTTGGTACAGAAAATAAAACCTTAATAATTTTCTTTGGTTTTGCAGTGTTCCTGTTCCAGTAGTCAGTCTAGAGAAAATTCCTAACCTAGTGAAGGCAGATGGTGCCAATGTTAAAATGAATTCTGCAACCACTACCACCATCACCTCCTCCTCAGCATCTTCATCCACCATACCTGCTCCAACTCTGGTTAAATCTGGTTTGACATCCAAGTCAGTGCCACCATCACCAGAAAAAATTCTGAACGGCAAAGGAATTGTAGCTCCATCAATAGACAAGAAACACCAAAATGGCACTAAAAGCAGTAACAAGCCTTACAAAAGACTTTCAGGTGAGTGATGTTGTACTTCATCTTTTGAGGTTGTCAGTCTTTCTTCAATCCTATTTCAACAGCTCAGATTTCTATAGCTGTAAAATGCAGTAGCCTGGTTTTGGTTTGATTTTTTTACTGTAAAATGCCAGTTTGCATTGTATGAAGAGGAAAGCTTCCACACTCTTAGCATGTGTACAATATTTTCAAAATACAAGTTATATTAAGCTTGAAATTAGAGTGTTTCTTGTGTTTCTTATCTGACCAGTAGGCCAAGTTGAAGTTTTTAAGGAAGTAAATTTAGTAAAACAGAAAGGCAGAAGCCATTATGTGATCTGGGTCTGTATACAATAAAAGAGGTGCCTTGGTAGGGTGACATCAGCATAGTCAGGAACAAGTTGAACAGTTCAGGTTTTAAGGTTATCCACCAAGTCATGATTCTTTAAAGAATCTTCTTTCTTGGGTTTAGATACTTCAAAATTCTAAGAAGATAAGGGAAATGCTGGGAAAGTCTTAAAAGTCATAACTCCCTTTTACCCTCCTCCCCCTGCAGTTCCCACATGAGTAAAGACATTTGTAGTGTGGGGATCTTGAGTTTTCTCAGCAAGACAGGATGGTAGGGTTGAGGGATTAAATGTGGAAATGCCCCAGATGGCCTTAGGCAGGGCAGTATTGAGGATGTAGGTTACCATGCAAACCAGCCACTGAAACACAGAATGCCTCGTCATGGGGAGGGCAGAGGCTCTGTTAGAAAGGGTGATGCCATCCGTTGGGAGAAAGAATTATGTTCCATGGTGTTCCCCAGAGGTGACTTGTGCCAGCTGTTGGGCAGCGAATAGAGAATTTTCCCCCTAAGCTGAAAACATATTTTGTGGTGAATTAAAGGAAACAAAGTGGTTTGAGGCACTTTGTGTGTGTGTGTGTGTGAGTGTGTGTGTGTGTGTGTGTGTTAAGCAAAAGTAACTGACTCAAGTTTGCAGCTTCAGAAGCTGTGCAGGGTCTATTCATCAGCTGGCAGTACTTTGTGATATGGGCAGCAACTTCTTGTGTGCACTGAAAGGCTAATTTTGCTAATGGCAGCATGATCCGCATCAGCTCGTCAGCTTGGCAGAAAGTTAGTTCACAGGATTCCAAAATGTGTGGTAGTTACGAACCAAGTGTAAGGTGTACAAGATAAATGCTTTCATTTCCAGTTAATGAGCGTGCCCTGGTTTTTTGACTGAATATCAGGTTTATTTTTTTTATCTCTCAGATTTGGCAGCCAGCCTATGGCACTGCTGCCTTGGCTTGATTCCAGAGCAGCGTGAGGTGTTTGCTAGGGCTGTGTGGGGTGTGGAACAAGGCCATTGCCTTGAAGGATTCAGTAACTGATTGCTTTCTTAACTCCTTAAGGGTGCCGTATAAGAAAACAGTTGTTCATTTGTAGCCTCCCACAAAACAAAAAAATACTATGAGAAAGTAGCTGATAAGACTTTTAAACCTTACATTTCACTTGCTAAGATCCAATTTGTTACTCTAATAAAACCTCTCTATAGTTAATCTGAAATGTTGCTTTCTCTTAACCTATTATTCTCTCTAATGGTTTAGATATTCAGTTCAGCTAATAAGTCTGAATTCCTACTTGGGCAATAGAAACTGATGCTATTTGAGATACTTGTTTTCCCGATGTCACCACATACTGCTGCAGGGCCGTAGGTGATATTCATGCCTTTTTTGTACAAGTGCTTGCTGAAATGTGCTCATAGAGGAGAATCATTTCTGTAGGGCCTTCCTTCAGCTTGCTTGCTTTTTCCATGGAGGTGACTCCATCTCTGTCCTGTCTCTAAGCTGTCATGTGCAGTGTCTCCTAGGCTGGGGAGTGCTTCACTGGTGGAGATTTCTGCATAGCACTGAGACTCCAATAGTTAACTTTTACATGGTTAACAAATCCACAGAATTGATACTTTTTTTTACAGCTCCCCTGTCACGATCAGATTTGGAATCTATTCAGGCTTCTACTGCCTCATGTATTGATGCAGCAACAGAATAATTTAGCGGTGATGCAAACAGAAGTCCTGAAAGCGCTGTAGATTAATTGCCTGTAGATTGTGTGTCACTATGATGGATTCCTCTCCATTATTATACAGGACTTTGCAAAGGCTGAGTAAAAGATCTTGGAAGGTCAATGAGATGATTATTTTAAATATCCCATAAATTTCATTCAGTTCTCATTAAAAGAAGGAGGCAATGCCTAGAGGATTTAAGTTTCACTCAGCATCCTGCAGTCCAGCTATTAATTTTTGTAGCCTTTTAATAGGTCTGGCTGGTTTGCATGTGTTTTCTTTCCTTTTCAGCATCCTCCTCTCTCAGTCACACCATTTCCCTGACTGTGGCTGAAGTTTGGGGTTTTTTTGTTTGCTGAAAGCTGGTGGTTGGTTGGGTGATAAATGGACCTGTCCCTCTTTTCAGGAGCGCTGTTGTAGTGAGAGAGAGGAAACAGCTTGTGGAACCACAAAAGACTGTCTGTAGCTGCCCAGCATAAGTGGATCAGTGTTCCTTAGTAGCAAACTGCAAAAATACATGGGTTTTAAATATATATATATATGTAAAATTCTTTTCCTCCTTGTTAGTCCTTGTTCTCTTTGAGGTGAAGTTAAAGAATGCAGATGCCCAGTTTACCCCGAGAATATCTGTTGTATTGCAAACAGGAGTTTGAGGCAATTCAGTTTGGGCCCTTCCTTTCCTTTCAGTGAGGTGATAAAGAATGCTGTACTTTGTCCACCAAACATAGTGTTTGGTGTGCTGTGCTGTGCACAGGAGTCTTGGGGTTCTCACACTACGCATTCATAATACAGTGGTAGCCAGAAGCTGCATTTTCTTATTGGTAAGAAGGTGTTGCCCAAACCAGACTTATCTGCAGCTGTTCATGATTTCTCTGGAACAGCCACACACATTTCAGGCAGGACAAGTGATTCCCTGTTAGTTCAGTATTTTCTGTTCCTCAGGGAAGGTGTGTGATTTTGTTGTTTGGTAGATGGCAGATGCTTCCACTTTTCCTGACTATGGCTTTCATTTTTCCTGACTGTAGCTCCCTATGTTGTTTTTACCTCAGAATGTTTTCCTGACAAGTGGCTTTGCTGTAATCAGTCCTGCAAGTCTCGCTTGGGTGGGACACTCATGCTGCGAAGTAGCAATCTGGATGGATGCTCCCAAAGGAGCACTTCTGATTTTTGAAGTACATTTCCCCATGAGTCCAAAACAGTCCTCGCTTGGTGACTTTCAGAACATGTTCCACAGCCTTACAGTTACTCTCAGGATTTTTCATTTGAAGGCATGTTTATAACCTATATGGTTTATTTGGTGTTTTTTCATTTGTGCTGAAGGTTATTAGGTGGGTGATTCAGGAAACTGTGATAGGAGAGAACACTGTACACTCAAAAACCAGGAATAATTAACTCTTTTGGTTCATGAATGTGTTTTCATTCATTAAGTGGAAAATAATATTTATTGTATTTAGTCATACACAGCTACTTCTCTGTTTCTGTTGTGTCATAAAGGCCACAGAAACTGCAACTACTTGTGACTGATTTCAGTCCCTTCATCAAAAAAACAGTACCAACTGTTTTTTCCAAGCTCACTTTTTGGTAGGTCTCTGCTAATAAGTTGATGACAGAACCATTTCGTGTTTGCTTTATTGTTTTGGAGTCCACATAGCAGGATACATAAAACTGCTGGTAACTGTGGCACCTGGATGACAGTTGTTGTCTAACGTAGACTGCTTGGCCTCATGTGTCTTCTTCCAGCTGTTCTGCTTGCTGTGATGCTGTCATAACATTGCAGCATAGCTGTGAATAGCCTCTTCCTCTTAGCTCTGATTTGTTTGTTTATAAAGAATTTTTAGATCCTCAAATTAAAGGTTGCATTTGATACAGGGTATTTATTGTATCTGAATGTAACACCACTGTGTAGTTAAATAGGCTTTGGCAAATAGTTGGTATTCCAGTATCAACAAAAGCAAACCAGGCTGCCAATTAAAACATACCATGTCAAGGCATATAAATATAATGGTAGATTTATTTTTTCTTTTGGTGGCATAAACTGCAACGTGTAAGTCCATAGTTTTGTTACAGCTCTACAGTGCAAACACTAAAATTATATTAACATGACCTAAAGGAGATGGTGCTGTGGTATAGAAATACTAAAATATTAATGAAAATAAAATATGGAAATACAGCCTATTAAGTATTAGTGAATTTTTAATGTTAATCATGAGTAGAACTGATGTAAATGCCTTTTATTTTTTTTCATAACCTCTGCACACTAGAAACTCCATCCCTCCCTCCACTTAGGGAAATAAGAGCTAACATACACGTTATATTCACACAGACTTAGGGGACAGATTCAGATAAGTTTTGTTTTCAAGATGGCATTAGTGATCTTACATTTACTTTTGAGACACCACGGGTTGTTTTTCAGAGTTCTGAGTGTGTCAAAGAAATGTTGGTGAAAGCACTTGTGATATTTAGCCTCTGTGTGTCTCAGCCAAACTGAGAAGCTGGATTTGCATACGCAGTATTTCGTGGTGTCAGAGGCAGCCAGTGTCAGAGGGGGAACTGAACTCACGGGTGTTTGGCTTGGTCCTGTGTTTGGGCCACTCTTCAGAGTGCAGCCTTGTAAGCCCACATATTTCTGACAAGTTTGTGACTGAAATCCTGCACCAAATAGTTTGAAACTAAGGATAACACATACACAACTGTAAGAGTGATGGATGTGGCACAGTTGTGGGGTCCTGGGGTGGAGATGAATGGTTCAAGTTGAGCCTGGTTGAATTAAGTTTATCAGGCAAAATTTATATCTACTCTGGTTAAAATTTCTGTAATCTAATATTTTTTTTCTCCTTTTTTCTACTCACCCCCCATCAAACAGAAAGAGAATTTGACCCAAATAAACACTGTGGAGTACTGGATCCTGAAACAAAGAAACCTTGCACAAGATCGCTCACCTGCAAGGTATTTTTCTTAGAAGATAAAATATCAGATGCTTTGTTATAGTTTAAATCCTGCCACAGTAGTTTGAGAGGTCATACCTGCTCCTGTCTTACAGACAATGGGTATGGTATTCAGACGCTGTCTTCAGGTAATTCTTTTGAGTAATTCTGTTTCTTTGAATCAGAGCATCTGCATTATTCCACTGATATTTCTAAAAAGATCTTTTTTCTTGTCATTTTGTTATGCAAAAAGCATTAAAGTGTCATGTAGAAGCACAAGCACTAACTTTAAATGCTCCTTTTTTGGTTCATGTGTGCAACAATGTTATAGTCAGCTTTTAGTAAAAAAAATATAACATGATTTTTGGAGGCTGCCCTTGCGATAGTAATAAGTCTGATGTCAAAAAGTAGCAGCAGTGTAAGACATATTATAATGAATATTTGTATGTGCCTGTGCTGCCTGTCAGTAGAGGTGATCAGTTAAATTCACTTTAGAATGTGTTTTTTCAATCCAATGAGATTAATTTTTCATGTTACTTCTTAATGCTTTAAAACTATTGGAATTATATTTTCTGTCTTGAAAAAGGTAACTCAATAAGACTCGATTATATGAAAACATTTGCAAGAAGTAATTTTAGCCTTGATGTTGGCATTTCTTAGGAATGACTTCATAAGTTCTCAAAGATAATGTAGAATAACAGCTTTATTTCCATAACTGTGGCTAAAGTTGTTTGAAGTAGATTTTATCTTTTAGAGTTGTGGTGTATCGGAAGTATAGAGGACTCATAAACAATGTCATGCACACACAAATGCTTTTTAACCACCCTATTTTTAGACTCATTCACTTAATCATCGACGAGCAGTTCCAGGCCGTAAAAAACAGTTTGACATCCTTCTAGCTGAACACAAAGCTCGATCCAGGGAAAAAGAAGTTGCAAAAGACAAAGAGCATCCACCATCTGCAAGGGAAAGCTATCAGAGCCAGCCCACACCAGCACAAGACTCTCTGTCAGGATCTTCAGTGAACTCTGGCCAAGAATCTAAAGTAACATCTCCTGCAAAATCTAGACCACCAAATTCTGTACTTCCAAGGTAAGCAATTCCAGTGTGGAATGTTGCATTCTGAAGGTGCTGTGAGAAATGTCTTAGTCTTTCCTACAGCTCATTTTATAAGCATTCATCACTTCTTTAGACTATTGAATGATAAAACATAGAAGATTTTCTGCTAGCAGTAGAAGATAGACTATGCTTATATAAACCTAAATCTGTCCATGGTAGCCTGTGATCTGATTGGGAATAAGGTAAGGAGTGATGTCCACCCTAGACTCAGAATCTCAGACTGACTGCATTTTTTTGGCTAAAATGGTCAGTAATAATTAGGAAAAATCACATTCAAGTCATTCTGGCACGCTTGGGAATAAAAATCTGTTTACATGAATCAGGGTAGGTGTCAGTGGGGAAATTCTGGACATTTATGTAGAGTATTTCTCTGCAAATACTTCACCAGTTACATCAGTGGAATGTCTTGTAAAGAAGGGGATAATTTAGTGTAAATGACAACGTAAGCACCTAGTTCTTAAAGGTATTGATTTGAAACTCTCTGTAGTGTCTTTCCTCCTTTTGGAAATTTTTCTTAGAAAGGGGAAAAAGAATCTTTAGAAAGACAATGCAAAGACATCCCCTTAGGAAAGCTAGTGTGAGGTATTTGATCTAATTGGAATTCTAATTATCCTCTGGTAAACTTCCCATATGCTTTGTTTGGGGTTTTTTTGGTACTAGCTTTGGCTGGAGCAAATAGAGGTAAACCAGTTGGTTTTGTTCATGTTTATCTTGCTTCACATTTCTTTTCTTGCAGAAGCCTTGGTCAGGATTGGGTGCCCGTTCGAGGGCTTTTGTACTAAGATAGTCTCTATTTCAAAGACTTACTTGTTGTATTTGCTATCTCAAGTCTTATAGAGACAGCATTTCCAATGTTTACTGTGTGTTCATTAAGCAGTAATGACATTTTATTTGTACAGTGGCAGAGGTGGGTCTTACAGGGTCTGAGTGAAAGGACAGCAAAAGAATACCCACAGATGAAGTGATGAGAAATCTGCATAATTCTTGGACAAAGGGTGACTTTACACAATCCTTACATAGAGAGGAGCATGGGGGGACAAGTGTTAGGGTTAGTAACATAGGTATTATGGTGAAAGAAGCAAAAGTGGAATGCGATTGAGTGAGAGTCAGCTGAAGACATTGCAAAGGTAGTAGATGAGCAGGATTTTACCTGTCATACATTATGTAGCAGCCTTCCAGTATCTGAAGGGGAGCTATAGGGATGCTGGGGATGGACTCTTCATTAGGGACTGTAGTGATAGGACAAGGGGTAACAGATTAAAACTTAAACAGGGGAAGTTTAGATTGCATACAAGGAAGAAATTCTTTACTGTGAGGGTGGTGAGGCACTGGAATGGGTTGCCCAGGGAAATTGTGAATGCTTCATCCCTGGCCAGGTTGGACAGAGCCTTGGGTGACATGGTTTAGTGTGAGGTGTACCTGCCCATGGCAGTGGCATTGGAACTAAATGATCTTAAGGTCCTTTCCAACCCTAACTATTCTATGATTCTATGTATTCCACCTCTCTCTCTTGTCTGAAAGTTGACTTAATATACACAGGTAACTCTAGATGAAAGCAAGATGCCCTAGAAGATTTTCAGTCTTCTTTGTAATAACGCAATGAGATCAGCAAGTTTTAGTCAAACAAAAAACCAAAAAATCAACCAAAACAAAAAGCAGTATTTAAGTGAAGATAGTTCCAAAGAGTTCACTAGAGAATGTGGTGAACTTGCCTTACTTCTGAACTTTAAACATTTAATGTTACCTCACCAAAGAGCATACTGGAAAGCTGTGTTAAAATGGAAAGAAATCATGCTGAATGAATCCAGCAGGCTTTAAAACCTGTGAAGACCTGGGGAAGCACTTGAAACAGATGCCTCAGTCTGAGCATGTACATATTTCACGCCTGTTAGTTACACCTTACTTATTATTTACACCTAGGACTTTTCATTATTTGGAAGAATAGAATGCTTCATGTGGGAGCAAGACCTCACTTTGATTGCCACCTATGATCTATTCATCATTTCAATAACTTCCTTTTTAATTTGGTGCACATGGGCCAAAGGAAATCCTTTTTTGCAATTGATCATAAGAATTCAGGGCTCAGTGTTTTAACCCTCTCCGTTCCTGGACTACAGAACATTTCTTTCAGAGATTTATGAATTTCTGAACGCTCTTTTTACAGTAGCTATCTGTATCTGAGAGCTAGCTTGATGCAAACACTTTCCACTGTAGTCACAGCAATAGCTGTATTTCTCCTCAATTCTTTCTTCTGCTACTGAAATGAGAAGGATATGAAGTGTAAAAGATTGAGCAAGAGTTTTGCAGTCCAAGGCAACACCTCTGGATACATCACTTTCTTTTTTTTTTTTTTTTTTTAAAGGTAAAAAAAAAAGTACACAAAACATTTGAATTTATTGTGTCTTGGGAACTTCACCAGCTAATTAAAAATTGGAGTGTGTTTACTGGCATATGCACACTCGTGTGTGCTTGCATACACTTTTTAAAAGATGTGAAAGAAATAAGATGTTCTGTACCAGTGAGGGTTAAGGGTGCAACCATGCACTCCTTGAAGAAAGACTTGTCAGTTTTCGTATTTTGTTTACCCTTGAGTAGCTATTCCTTCCACTTACTTTTTTTTTAACAAGTCTTTGTATCATTGAAGTTGAAAGAAAAGCTAAAAATCACATTCATATGCATGAAAGGCTTTTGAAGCAGAGATTTTTCTAAGTTAAACCATGAAGACTGTAATATAAAAAGAAGCCACTTTTTACTACTGAAGTCCCCTTATCTACTAAGATTCTTTGTGCATCTGTAACTAGCTACATGCTGATGCCAGCTATTCTGGAGGGAATTGAAGTGTGCCAGACTTCTAATTTGAACATGTGGAACTTCTTCATGTTTCAGCAGAACAGTGCTTCTCAAGGAAAAGACTAAAGGAGAAAATGGCTGATATGCCTCAATCCTTCGCCTACAATATTTTCTGATAGATGGAGGGCAGTGCCGCAATCCATTCTTTGGAGAAAACAGTTGCTGCTGAAAACATCTACACAAGACTTTTTGTGGGTTTTTACCTGAGATCTGTCCAGCCATATGGCCTTACTGCCATATCAGGAGCTGTTGCAATCATTTCCCATTGCAATTAGGCTTTGGCTTGGGTTGTGTGGGCACACAAGATCACAGAATCTTGGAAAAGTTGATTGAAAGGCACGTCTGAGCTTAATTTCATGCAACATCCTACTGGAAGTAGGATTGTTGGTACTGATAGACCATGTCAGCTGTGGTCTTGTCTTGGTGCAGCTTGGAGATTCCTCCATCTTTTTCGGTTACTTCTTCCAGTGCTAGACTACTCAAACTTCTCAAGACACTGAAAGCTGTGGCTTTTGTTCCTTGCTAAGTTTCTGAACTTAATAAAAAGTGCGACTCACTGTCTTGTCTGCAAAAGTTTCTTTCCAGTGCACTGGCAAGGCTTCACCTTTTAAGATTACTCTTTATGAGCATTAATGGGCAGTTTAAGTCTCTGTGGTCCATTCCTTTTTGTGGCAAGTCTTCTGGGAATGACAGCAATGTGGCCACTTTTCAGTGTTAAACAATTTTATGATATCTATGGGCATCAATTTGACAGGAGATTACTATTAAAAGAAATGACTGTAATACTCTTGCCATAATCAGAACCATCGTGCCTCCACTGTTAATTTAGCTCACTTCGTGTTAGACATTCACTGAACTGGTTAAGATAACTTCAGACACTTAATCACTGTAGTATTATTAAATAGTTGCATACTAATGTGTTCAGATGACTTGTAAGCCTCAAGTAATCAGAGGCCAGCTGAGCCATCAAAGCAGATTAAAGGGAAAAGACAATTCTGTCTTGCTATCTTTAGCTATTCTATATTAAATTTAATGAAACATATTTTAACCATGGTAGGGTGGTACTAGATTATCAGCCCTGGTTCTGATGCTTTTTGTTTTGGCCACAATGTAAAATAAGTCCAAGTACATTTCTGATGTGCTTTTCCCATTCTTGTTTTTATTTACTTTATGATGCTTCCTGAGTGTAGGCACTTGATCCCTGAGAAATACCACACTGTTGGTAGAGTTCAGTGGTGAGAGTGAAGGAAGTGTGGCGGAAAAGCTGAGCGAAAGGAGTAGAAATGTTTGTATGTGACACATCACAGGAGATCTGTGCATTGGTTGGGGTAGGGCTAACAGTATTCCAGCTTGCTCTGTACAATGGAAGCCTTGACTTATTGTGCTATATTAACAGAAAGGGAAGAACGTGAAATGCTCAGCCTTGTTCACTGTCACTAATAGGCAGAATTACCGTAGGACAGATGTAAACCAAGGTAGCACTTGTCTTTGGGATGTTCTCTTGTTAAATCAGATTAATTTCCTTCAGAAATCCATCGGGTTTGCTACAGTTTTGTTCATCATACTGCACCATTGTCTTAGTTTTAATACTGTGCTAAGACAAATCAGACTAATATTACATTATCAGTCAGATGTATCAGCCGTGAGTATGTGTCAGCCCATGCTTTCACATATGCAATGCGGAACAGAACTAATGGACTGTGCCATCGTTCTCCTGATAGATCCATTTCCAGGGCAAGTAGTGCCTGTGTGTTTTGCCTTCTAAATAGCTACTAATTCCAAACTGTACTTGGGCTTATCCCTTATGGTCACTGACAAACTACCTTCCTGGTTTGTTTCAGTGCGGTGCTGGCAAGGGGAAGGAGATGAAGAAACGCCGCCTTTTTTCTATTTGACATGCAAGAAAGCTTGACCATTTCGTTTTGTTAAATATTCCATGGCAGTTTTCCAGGCAGTGTTTTGTAGCCCAGGTGTTTTCTCCAAATGCCTTGTGAAACTTCCCTTGTGATTTCAAATTAATTTAGCTTTTTTGTCTTACTGAAATGTAATTTAATACTATCTTTTGCAGTTGTGCTCAGAGGTGGCTGGATTTCAATATTAACTGAACCACACACTGATGCTTATGTAACTTATAAAACATGCCGAGACCTTTAGGGAAAATGAATCATTAAAAATAGGGACTATTGCTGCTATTACTGTTGTTACTAAAAGTAATAATTACCTTTTTCTTTCTGGAAATTCTATATAGCGTTTTTCCTATAGGAGCTCTCCCTGTCTTGAGGCTTTTCTAGTGGCCTTTAAACTTTAATTTGCAGCCTTAGAAAGCCTTTTAGGTACAGGCTGAGAATTTGTTACTAAAGAAAGCCCTCCTGCTGATGGAGCTATGTGTTTAATTCTTGGCAGAGCTGGGGAAGCACTTGGCTTGGTTTGCTTGCTGTTCATGTTTTTCATGCAGCCTTATGTAGATCTCGATAATTCTCAATTGCAGCTCAAAGGAAAGAGGAGCATAGTGTATTTCAAGAATACTGCAAAGAATTTATTCTATTTGGTTTAAAAAAACTTGTTTGATGTGCTTTTTTAAACATGTATACATGATGCAGTTCCTTTTAGCAGCAGGACTAAAAAGGTGATACTGTAGTCAGGCATTCAGTGAGGTCAGTGAGATGCATGTCTACACACAAATGCATTTTGTAAGAAATCACTTTGCTTTGTTAGCATTTAGCTTATGAAGGGAGGCTGTCAAAATGAAGGAAACATTATACCAACAACTGTAGCACCAGCTTATCTTTGGTTTTTTTTGTTTTTATTTTTTGCATTTACGTGTTACAGTTTTTAATTACTTTTTGAATATACTCTTACTGAGAGACTGGCTTCCTGTTTGTAACAGGAAGTGAATGCAGCAGCAAACTAGTTTTGCTGTGGTTCTTTGATAGTTTGAAACAAGCAAAACTCCACTGATGTAAGTGGATTTATATAAACTTATATCTGCCTAAGATTTCTTCCCTACTACTGTTTCTTTCAGTTCAGTGTGTCCTCCTGTGCCCTATGTGTTATAGTTTTGCAAACAATTATCTGAATCGTTGCAGTCTGTGTCAAACACTGGACATCTAAATGTGGACTAGATTCTCTAGGTTCCCTAGTGGTAGAAATTGGTTCTTTTCAGGATGCAGCCAAGAATCATAGACTTATAGAATAGTTTGGGTCGGAAGAACAATGTCATTTAAGCTGTAGCTATTGAGTTCTCCTGTGAATGCTTGTACTGCTATCTCTGGATGGTATGAGGTGTTTAACCTTATAATTTAGGTGCTCAAAATCAGATTATAGGAAACCTGCTTGTTTTCAGCATTTCTCACCATACCCTGCAGTATCTGAATATTTGTTGGATGTTAACAATCCCATGTGCTGCAGCCCAGAGATGATAAGCCGTTTGACAGAAATGTGCTGTTATTAATCAATGCTTATTCAGAAATACCCTGTAAGATGTCACAGTGTTGCATGACAACATTGGTTATGGTCTTCTGGCACAGTTGCTAAGCAGGATCTGATAGAATCATAGAATTGTTTAGGTTGGAAAGGACCTTTAAGATAATTGAGAGTTCAACTGTTAACCCAGCAGTTCCAAGCCCACCACTAAACCATGTGCTTAAGTGCCGCATCTACATGTCTTTTAAATACCTCCGGGGTGGTGACTCCACCACTTCCCTGGGCAGCCTGCTTCAATTTTGACAGCCGTTTTGGTGAAGAAATTTTTCCTAATATCCAATCTAAACATCTTCTGGCACAACTTGAAGCTATTTCCTCTTGTCCCATTGCTTGTTACTTGAGAGAAGACACCAAGACCTATCATGCTGTGACCTTCTTTCAGGTAGTTGTAGAGAGCAATAAGGTCTTTCATCAGTCCCTTTTACTCCAGACTAAACAGCCCCAGTTCCCTCAGCTGCTTGTCATAAAACATAATAAAATATCACCATCAGATACTCTTTTGCAACAATCTCTTGAGAAGTGGGCTGTGCATCCCCTGGCAAGTAACAAGGAAGTTTGACATCGACTGATGAGGGTTTTTATATTGCAAGGCTTTCTTATAATGTTCAGCTGTATTGTTGAATCTGTATTTGATCATCCTATGTTGCCTTGTGCAAAAAGGCCATGATCCCAAATGAAGTCTGTGTAACATGGGGTAAGAATGGAATACAGTACCTGTTATTTATATCTTCCTTTCATTTGAAGCACCTTAATATCTGTAGAGAAATGTTTAATAGACTCTTAAAATAGCTCTGGATTTGTTAGACAACACAAGAATAAAATCCAGCTACAGCAAGCTCCCTGGAAATTAATTTGGTTTCATTTTAAAAGCACTGCTGATGCCCAGGTGGATGGAAGAGGAGCACTGTATGTAGAAACATGGTAAATTCATGGCAGGGGATGGGTTATAGAGGAAAGTCAAAAAGGTTGCATGCTGTATCAAGTAGTGGGAAGAGAAATGCTTCCTGCTTCTGTATGCATTATTAAGAATAATAACCATTTGGTGGGTGGAAGAAACTTTACTTAGTGACTTTCTGCCTTTAGTACTTTTTCTTTAGCAAATCTTGAAGTGGAAATATTTGTAGTTAAATGGGTAGCATAAAATAGCTGGAAATTGTTTCAGCTTAGTTGTAAGCGCCCAGTTAATTTCATACTGGAATTACAGGTGGTTTGTCAGTGCATTTTATCACTAGCATACATTCTTGTATTAAAAGTGAGGATCAGAAGACTTTACCTTGCTACTTTTGGTCCCTGACTGAAGGATTTCAGAGTATGAAGTCTGTCCGAAGGGCTGTAGTTGGATGCCCTGCTAAAAGAATCACATAAGTGGGAGACTGCAAATAGCCTAGGGGCAGGGTGCACTTAAAGCCAGAGAACCTGAAAGTTCATCCATCTATTAGTGCGTTCATTGTGCTGCAGGAACAGAATCAGCTTTCCCTGCAGGAATTCACAGAATCACAGAATTGTCACAGAATTTGTTGGTAAATAAATGAATTCTACTCAGTTGGACGTCCTTGTAAGACTAAATGATGTTTCCAGGAGTATTTGTGCATGCTTTAGATCCAGACCTGGATTTTGGATTGTCTGCTCCCTAAACACAAAGTTTAAGGTTAAGTGGCTTTAACTTGTTAAGTATAGGACCTTGCTGAGAAATTCAGAGGCAGGCTGATCTGATACAAATCTGGATAGTAATACAAGGTCTGGATCTTGATTCACACCTGGCATTTTTTCTCTGGCCAGTTTCTGTTTCCCAGGTGATGAAGTTCCCAAGCGATGGACTGTCACTGCTGTTTGTAGATGGTAGAATGTGTAGGCAGTATTTGTTCCACTGTCACTGTTTCATTCCCATTGAGTAATGGCATCCTCCCTTCCCAAATTTCCTGAGCATTTGCAGTTAAGAGGCAAGACTCTTCCTCACTTCTTTTCTGGCAGTGTGACAGGGAACACTTAAACATCCATCACACTCCACAGAGTGGAACTGCAGGGTAAGTTATCCATTCATCCGTCTGCCTACCGTCCTGTCCATGGTCTTTGTGCTTTTTTCATATAAGCCATTATGGAGAAAATAATATCACCAAGAAAGTAGATTTACTGATTTATTTTTTTTTCTTTTTTGGACCAGCAGTTTCATACTGTTGGAGATGTGACATATTTGACTTGAGTAAACTCATTCTGTCTGCCTGGCTTCCTCCAGATTCTGAAGTACAGCTTCATCATATTTTGGTCTCTTCTGTCCCATTGGTGCATCTGCTTCCATTTTTGATTCAGCTGTATTTATGATTCTTCGTGAAGTGTCTGTTGATGAGAAATCTGGCTTTGCTCAGTTACCTTTTTCACTGTCCTACATATAGGCATTTTAGCTGTTTCTACTTAGCCACAGGCAAGCAGCAAAAGATGCCAATAGTGGCAGCATTGTTATCTCCTCATCACTGATCTGTCCCTACACCTCCCTCTTACTCAGGCAGTTCTTACTGGCCTTTTCATCAGCTTATGCGCTGTCCAAA
Organism: Coracopsis vasa; assembly: GCA_026283785.1. Classification (NCBI taxonomy): domain Eukaryota; kingdom Metazoa; phylum Chordata; class Aves; order Psittaciformes; family Psittacidae; genus Coracopsis; species Coracopsis vasa. Next base: position 23,414 of record JANHGB010007135.1, read on the forward strand.
CAGATAGCCTGTATTGTGTTCCCAAGGAGGTAATTGCAATTTTCTGAAAATTCCCTATTTCCCTTACCTATGGTAGTGTGAATTTTTGCTCGTCAGCCACTTCTCCTGTTAAATGAAAAGATGCTCTTTTGGGAGAGTCTGTGGATTTCAGCTGCTGAAGCATCACGTTTGAGAAAGAAAAAGCAGTTGATCTCTGAGTTATCTAGGACTAAACTCACAACTGTATCATTACCCGATACAATTTATTGGATAAATAATGATAGGAACAAATCCTGACTATGCAATATCAGTTGTCTGACCAATATAATAGAAAACTAGCCAAGTTAGGTGGACCCCACTGTTTGACATGTTTTGATGGTCTGTCAAAGGAAGGATGTTATTCAAAATTTGTGGCACATCCATGGTTTCCTGTGTGATTTTCTCTGTACCATCTTAAGTACTTAGCTAGAGTAGGTTATTACTTTGTCCTCCAAATAGCAAAAGAGGTGCACACCCTCTTTTCTGTCATTTGTTAGTGTCCTAGAATCATAACAAAAATGGTTCAGGAGAAGACCTCATAATAATTCAGTGTGTTCTTGTACCCAAAACAGGGCCATGGAAAGTGAATCAGTCCCTTCCTCTTTGAAGGCTGTGATCAAGCATTGCCCATAACCTACTTGGAGAACCACATACCCGTGGTTATTACCATGGCAGTAGGTCCAGAGATACCTGGATCTCAACTTTGACATGGATCAGAAAGGAAGAACACCTTGATTCAGATTGGCAGCTTCATATGTGTAAACTGACTTATGACCTTTTTACAGTAACAAATTATTCATTCTAAAAGCATTGACCTCTTAAACTCTTCTATGCCTCCTAGGATGTATGTGCAAAGCATGAACCTTGGTCTCAACATGGACTATAAGAGACAGAGCTTTGCTCTCCAGCCAGTTAGTGCTTATTGCAGAGAATGGTGGCCCTCAGCTGCATTTCCCCTAGTCTTGGGATTCACATACTGTCTACAACCTGCTGCCAAATGCGAACATGTTCCTGTGTGTCTGAGAGTTAATGGAAGCACACTCAAGAACATACAAAACACATTTAGACTCATGAAACATAGATAATACCATTTGGTGGTGACATGCTTTTTAAATGGGTAGAATAGTAATATTTCCATGCCATTTATCTGATGTCCCTGCCTGAAATTCATTTGCTAAAGGCAACTGAGGGAATACATTTTATGTTAAAAAGCCTCAAAACCTTAGAAAACTTTCTTGTCATCTTTGGAAGCTGACTCTGACTGAAGTAAGCAGACATTTTTTTCTACACAGGAATATCCCTTCTGCTACTTCTTCATAGACAGCCTCACAAAGTTGTTTGCACTGTCTGTCTTGGGGAAGGACATTGCAGGGAATAGAACTTAGAAGAGCTTCCAGTTGTGGCACCTGTGACCCTTTTAAAGAGGGACAGTTATGGACCCTACTGGCTTTAGTTCACATAAGGAAGATGGGGGAAATAAAACCCTTTTACAGGTTTCATGTTGGAATGGGTGCTGCATTCCCAAGTTAGTTAAAGCCAGTGGCATAAGATAAGGCACTAACTTGTTTCATTGGCTAAAACTGGCCAGTTTCCCCTTAAGTGCTTTTGACTATAAAAGCAGACCAACCCAAAGAAAGGAAGGAGAGATACACCCATAGAGTTACATGTGCCTTTTGAGTGCTGTGCAATTATGAGAAATTTTTTAGAATAATTCACAGCTACTGACTTAGTTGCTGAACTTAAACCCCTCTTTCCTCTGAAAAATGTTTATATGCATGTGGGCCTACAGATAATTCAGATTACTGTGTCAGTATCTATTCATATGGCTTAATTTGTGGTCTAGTCACAAGCCTTTGATGTCTGTGGCATACCTCTTACAGATACTCAGTCCAAATCTCCTGGTCTTGTTTCTTTATTGTGTAGAAATGATAGTAGTAGTTGCCCAGGTATCTGCACGTTACTTTGGAATTGGCTTCTAAAATGTGACTATTGGAATTTGGAACTCAGTATTCCCTTACTCTTGCTCATTGTAGTGCCTGTGTTCATACATCTTCATGACTATCTTTATCCTTCTCACTTTGTGTGTTCCCCACTTGATGGCAGTACAACAACATTTATGGAAATAGGGAGTGCAGAAAAACATTTTAAAGCTTTCACCTCAGCAGCGGTGAAAATAAATCCTTTATGGTAACTGCTTACTTAAACTACGATGTGCTTTATCTAAGCTAGCTACATCTGTGTAGGTTCTACCTACAAGGCCCCAGATGTGAGATTTCAGTAATGTATATGCCCTCTTCAACTGGTCTTCTAGAAATGAACATTTTAGCAGGTTGTTGGCTTGTAGTAATTTTGCCTTTATACAAGAGGCAAGAATCTTTAACAATTAAGATAATGTCCCAGTGTCCTCTAATTTGTGAAAGCAATGCATGTAAAACAGTGCTTAGATTTCAGAAAAAAATAGAACCTAATCTCCAAGAACAAAGTCAGAGAAAAGGTAGTAATTAGGAGACTAGAGCCCTATCAATGGCCTCAGTGGATCACTTCTGGCTCTGTTTGGCAAACCTCAGTGGTGCAAACCCAGTTGTCAATTCAGTGTAGTGGGATCTGAGACACCTTGAAAACAATCTTGTTCTGTTTCTGTTGCTTTGATCTTTTGTGTTTAATTGATGCTGACAAGTGCTGGAGAATATCTGAAAGTGCAGTGACCTCTTTTTCCCCTTTAATTTTCTCATTTTAGTTTAAAGCTGTCGCTATACAGAATATAAATAGTGAAGCTATTTACATACTGTGTTCTGTTCCAGAGGATCACTAGGCAATTTTCAACTTCATACACTTGGCATTACTAAAATAAAGCTACTTCTGGCATAAATGTTAGGGCTGCTTTGGCTGAGGTTATAAACACAAATCTGGACTCTATGAAAAAGTAACAGGGGGATCTTTTATATCTCAAGAAAGAAGATGAAACCTTTCTTCTGAAGCTTGCAAAGCATGTTGTATAGTACTGTCTACAGCTGCCTTAGAAGGATGAAAGGTTAAGGCAGCCCTGTGAGCATTTGACACTGAGTCCAGGAGTCTAATTATGTCAAGCCTGATGATGAGACTCTTAAATCATCCCTTCTGGCCTTTTAATTAAAGCAATCAGGCATAAGACTGGCAGCAGAACCACTGATGGAGAGCATTTCCAGCTGAAGCTGCAAACTGGAGGAAAGAAGATGGTGCGGAGTATAGGAGAAACAATCTTAACTTGGTTGGATTCTTATGTTTTTTAAGGAGGTAGGTTGGGTGAGAAGTGACATTAAAGTGAGGTTTCTCAAGAATGGAAGTGTTAACGTCTAAAAATAATCTGCAAGAATGAAAGGTTACCCTGCTTTTACTTCCTTTTCATGAAAGCATCCTATCCATGTTCTGTAGTACTTACTCTGCAGAGAGGTGTTTGAAAATAAAGTTCTCTCTGAATTTTTTTCTTGGTTGTCCTACAACCATGGAAGGGTGCAGTTAAATGCATGTACAGTCCTAAAAACAAAGAAAAATTTTCTAAAGCAAAGTGCCTTAGACTGGGTTTAGACACTTTCATCACATGTATATTTGTGTTAGGTCTGGCTGGGATGAAGTTAACTTTCTTCATAGCAGCTCATATGGTGCTGTGCTTTGTGTAGGTGGCTAAAGCAGTGTTGGTAATGCTGGTGTTTTGGCTGCTGCTGAACACTGCTTGCACAGTGTCAAGGCTTCCTCCTGTGAGTAGGCTAGCAGTGGGCAAGAGGTTGGGAGGGGACAAAGGGCAGTGACCTGAATTGACCAAAGGGATATATCACACCATATAATATTGTGCTCAGCAATAAAAGCACAGGGAAAAGAGGAGGAAGGGGGAACATTTATGGTTATGGCATTTTTCATCCCAAGAAACTGTTGTATGGGGAGGCCCTGCTTCCCAGGAACATCTGCCTGCCTGTCGATGACAAAATATGAATAGCTCTTGTTTTTTGCTTTGCTTGCATGCACAGCTTTTGTTTTCTTATTAAACTGTCAGTATCTCTATCCATGAGCATTTTGCTATTTTTTTTTTTTATCTTTTTAATCCCTGTTCCACTGGAGAGGGGAGTGAGCAAAGGCAGGATGGGTGTTTGGCTGCTGACTAGGGTCAGTCCACCACACGAGTACGTCTTGTTCCTCACGATATTTTGGTCAGGATTTGTTGGGAATGTAAACATGCTGCCTTTTTCCTTCAGTTTGCCTAGTCTTCACTGTCAAATAGGCCTGCCTTCAAAACAGGATCAGATAAAGCTGATGAAGCTGCAAATAGAACTAAAAAAAAAAAAAAAAAAGATAAAAAAGTTCCTTATGGATAGGATGGTACAAAAGAGAATACTCAACTATTTGAAAGATGCAATGGAATTAGAGTAGGTTATGGAAGTTTTTTGTTCCTGTTATGTAAAACCTGATGAAATTTGCTTTAATTTTTGGACCAAGTCAAATTTAAAGCCATTACTAACCACTTCAGGAATTTGAGATGAGGATGCAGATTCTCTTAAATGGAATGAATACCAAGATGAGTCTTGGGCTTAACCCAAGTAATATCTCTGTCCTTTTCTATAGGTATGCAGTTTCCTGCCTGCTCAAAATATTACTGACCTCTAGCAGAATAGAGTAAGTGTTGTGTAAGAACGTTGTATTTCTCAGTCCTTATAACTGCATCCTCTACATAGAGCAAATCCTCTTTCATTATAAGGAATTTGCCTTGGTAGCAGGATTTGTGAAGCTTAGTTTCAGTTCAAATCTCAGGCAAATATCTGTTAGTTGATGTGAATTTTGTTAGTTTCAGGATTAAACAGTATGAAATTGCCAAAGCAAAACTCGTTCCAAATCCAAATTGTTTTATTCTTTCAGCAAAGCAGAGTGAAGGCACTACATTTGTATCGTAAACCAGCTGCAGTTCTTTGGAAACTGGTTCCAGGCCTGTGATCCTCTTGATGAATGTGATCAGTCTTCAGTTTGAATCAAAAACTGAAGAAACCAGTAAATTCTATACAATTTAGGGTTTGGGAATATATTACTTGTGGCATCCACAAAGCCCAACAGATAATTACTTCCAAAGAGCTATCTGAAGCAGATCTGCCAGTGACTATAAATTAAAACAGGTATTTCCCAGTCAACTGTGAATAGACCTTTAGGTAAAATATCTTGGCTGTTATGCCTGGAACTTGGTTGATCCACAAAGCTAATCAGGATTTGGTAATGTTAAAGCTTTGGGATTATGTAAAGTGGCAGCTCATCTAGTAGAAGTTCATAGGCTGTAGAACATTACAGAAATCTTCCACCTCGGGCAATACTGAATTCTTAGAATGTAGTATGACTGGTGTGGGATGCCAAGATAATGAGAGGTTTATACAGGTGTTTTCCCACTTGCCAGTTTAGTCTTAATTGCCATATGTAGAAGCCAATTTGTGTTAAAAGAAAAAAGCAGCATGAGCCAAATTCAGAGGTGACATAAATAGCATATAATTTACGCATGGCTATGGTGATGTATGTACACTGCAGTCTTATGCGAGCCATGTGCTGGGTGACACAATAGCCAGTCTGTAGACTCTGGATTGTACTGATATCTCCTGCAGCCTAGTCCTGCCTTGTTCAGAGTTTGGAATCTTCCAGTCCATGCAATGCACCCAAATGGTATATTTCCACTGCCACTTTGACTTTAGCTCTGAATTCTCTCTTTCTACCTCCTCCTTTCAACTAAACTTTTGGCCACCTGTACAGCGCTGTCCAAGGATTGGAGGACAGTGCTGGAATGCCTTCCTGATTGCTGTGATCCAGCTACTTTTAGAGGTTTTATAGAGCGGACCTCTTCCTTTCCCTTCTGCTGAGTAGCCTGTAGGATGGAGTGAGCAGAGTATCCTTTCTCCCTCTAAAAAAACCCCTCCAATTATTTAGGTTGTATTGTAGCTTTCAATTCAAAGCTTATTTTTCCAGAGTAGTGGAAATGCTGCAAATGAAAGGGAAATTTCCCCTTATGGGAAAACTGGCAGACATTTCTGCTGTGCTGTTTAGCAGGTGGTCCTACATTCCCAGCTTGATGGGAGTTTAAACCTTCTCCAGTGTTTTTTAGAATGAACTCTCACTTCTTTATAAGCTGATCAACAAATAGTTCTGCTTCCGAATAGTTTTAAGAATGCACAGTGTTCACAGAAACCTTTACACTAGTAGATGAATGGTATCTGCCAAAACAGAAACAAGCTTCTGCATGCTTGAAAGGCATGAAGAAAAGGCCACACTTCTTTTATTGTCACTTTCTGAAATGGCTTAAATATAGGCAAACCTGCAGTGTTATAATGTCAAGTAATTGCTCTTCTATATTTGCAAGCAATTGATCATCTGTATTAGTTAAGAACCACATGAAACAATCCTGCATGGAAACACACAGCATGCCAAATACATGTTGCCAAATATCAAAGCTGTAATAAATAACATCCCATCTTAAACTGTGGCTACTGTTGAAAAAGCATCATGAAAGTTGCACATTTTTATTCAAAAGACAGTGAGATTAATTATACCCTAGTGTCCAGTTTTGTACTAACACTTACAAATGTTGACGATCACAGTAGTGTGTCAGAACAGAATGTTTCGCTCACGCTTTTCATAGCTTTTAATGTTTATTTTTTCCAGTTTAAAAGTAGAGTTAGGTCTCAACAGCAGCTCCCTAAAAATACTAGGTTATCATCTCTTTCTTGTAATAAAACAATAAAATAATAGTTCAGTGATTCCTCTGTTGGTTCTGCAGCCCTAATACAACCATGGACAGTGAGAGAGATGTTTTTATTCCCTGTATCTGAAAAGATGCACTTAGCTGACCATTTTGCTTAAAGAAGTCTTTATTATTAGTGAGAAAAGATTGGAACAGCAGCTTGAATGGTGAGAGTTGAGATAGCAGAAGTTGTGCGACTTTTAATGTCACCATATTCGAATTAGTCTTGGAGTATTTAGAAGCCCCAAAATATCTTGACTGTTGTTTTCCTGAGAGGTGCCAGATTGAGTGCTGGCCTGAAGTATATTCTAGGTGCTGGCAGCAGGGACTTGAGTGGGGAAGAGTGAAGGGAGGCTTCATTGAGGATCCATTTCCTAAATGGATTAATGAAGGTCCATTATTTTAACCATAGAGGCTAAAGGGGGAGCAAGTGTGCTTGTGTGTGTAACGTGATCTAAAATTTAAGGCTGGGAATCTTTCTGTAACTAACACTGGAACCTGTTGGTGCTCCCTTTGCTTTATATTTCCTCACCCAAAGCTATCTAAGCAGAAAATTGCCTGTAAAGCAGCAGCTTGCTCCTTGCTTCAGGCGCAAGAGGGAGGAGAGGAGGAAACAAGATTATACTGGGTCATATTGGTAGCTGGTGAACCACTGTAAGAGTCACCTTTCCCGTGTCCTCATTCTGTGCTTGTTTTAAATCGTTGGCCATTGGGTTCTTCTGACATCTGTTAACATCTGGTTATAAGTAATGCCAAGGAAGAATTAGCAAATGTGTTGCTGAGTAAAAATTAGTTTGAGATTAACATGTACAGCAAGAGAAGTGGTATCGCAGCCAGTTTTTGAGAGCTACTGAGAATTTAGGGTGGACAAGAGAAGGAGGGTAAAATCTAAAGAGTAGGAGAACACTTTCCACAAGCTCTAAATATGTGTTAGTGCCAGAGATAAGATCAGAATGCCAAGAAACTCAACAAATATGTGCTGGCAGCTTGTGCCAAAAATTAAAAAACTCATCAAAAAGAAAATTATCCAACTTCTGAACAATAAAAGAAAATTATATCCTCCTTTCCTACTACTTACAGAATGGGGGGAAAAGCTATTTCACAGTAAAAAGAACAGAAAGGCAAAAGCTCACATAATTTGAAAAGCTTTACTTATTTTTAGTAGGAAAACCTTATTTGGGTGGCCCCCGACAGACACTGGTGCATGGGGTTGTTCCTTCCCCAGGTGTAGGAAACTGCACTTCCTTCCCCTTGTTGAACTTCATGCTTTTCTTGTCAGACCATCCTTGATCAACCCAACCAGCCTGTCAACCTGCATCCCGTCTCAGCTAGTGGTATGGCTGTTCATACAGAAACAACACTATCACAGTGTCTACATCTTGCTTTGGAAAATCTTGTTGCTACATTTAACTAGTTTCCTCTAGCCTGTATTTAAAATAGTAGTAACTCCTATCCACAGTGGGAAAAGTTTGTGATCAGGATGATGGTTAAACAGTAGAGAACATAAAAGGTTTTTTTGGTTGTGGGGGGGAACTGGACTGGGAATTCTGGGAAATGATTATTACCAAAGTTATTTTTTCTTAAATGCTGGAGCAGTAAAAAAGTCCAATCATATCTTCATTCTGCAGAAAAGCACTTTGAAGTTAGTCTCTTGACTTTGCATTTAATTTCAAGGACTGGCTGCCTGGATTCAAATGAGTGCCTTACTGCCAGACGCTTCATACCAGTACACGGCACTCTGGCTTCTCTTGCTGTCAGAGCTGTATTGCCAGCTTAAATTTCTTTGCATTTCAGCAGGAATTTTGATGATCATGTCTTTCTTCCTTCCATTTAGCCTGACTCCTACTCTGGTTACATCAATGAGTTAATTTTCTCACATCTGCGGTGAGGGACAAATGCAATTTAAAACTGGTGCATTTTAATCTATGGGTATGTGTGTATGGTCCAAGCAGTGCTATGCTTACCTACCCAATAGGAAAAGGCAATGAAATAGGGCTAAAGGAATTACATTTTGTCACAAAAGAGGTAGATGGTGGGAATACACACTTCAGAAGTTGTCTCCTAACAGCAATTCCAGAGTTCTTTCTGAAACCTGAGTAGGAATAAAACTTGTCTTTGTATGCAGAATTGTCTGAGCTTCTTACACAGTAATGTCTGCTCAGACCTGAATTATTACTTTGGATTTAGGGATTCATTCTTATTCTTCATTCTGGTGTGTGCATCACAGGCTTGTGAATCTCTTGGGAAGTGAAAAAGCATAAAGCTTTAGAAAACCTACAGTTTGGTCACACATTAAATAAACATCTTCCTGCAGCATTTGCAATATCAGGACAAGAAACTTGTTTTAGTGCCTCTGAAAATGGTCAGGAGAGGTGAATGTGAACCTTTTTGTACTGTGAAGTATCTACAGAATGAAAAAAAATACTTATTTGAGTTGTACAGGATTTTTTCACTCACACTTTAAATAATCAGAGCTTTACAAAAGCAAGTAGAGCATATTTTATTTTTAACCTTTAGACTAATAACTGCTTCTTCAAGGTAATGGACATACTTTTCTGAATAGAAATACTTTCATTTCATTTCTAAGCATTAGATACTGGGTGGGTTTGCCTGAATTTCACAATGCTGTCTTGTTACCGGGCATGTCAGCTTCATTACTAGTTTTTTGAAGATCTTGTAACCTTGAGGCAAAGTCATTCTATGCCTAACAAGTAGAGCTGTCTTGTCTTGAAAAATGTGACTATGGAGGAAACAAAAAAAATACCTGGACAGTGCTGGAGCCCCTTTCCCTCGCCCTTTTCCTCTCATGGCTCTATGAGGACTGTAGATAGTTCTGGTTGCAATTCACATATCATAAAATAAGACATAAGGATTTTTACAAGCTTTACTAGGAGTATTAAATAATTACTGGTTAGGGTATGGGCTTTCCTAGGATAAAGTCTACCTATAGGAGGTTTTTCGTCTGATAATTTTCTCCATGCGTTTGTATCATGATGTTCTCTCTGTCTCTACGTGTCAGTACAAGTTGAAAGGGCAAAGTTAAATTAGTGGTGGCTTAGTCCCTGAAATAAATGAGAACAGCTATGCTGCCTGCATCCTAGTGTTCAGTCAAGCACCTGAACCTGTCACTGCTGAGAAGATACAAATATTGGACCCAGCAGAATGAATGGTGATGGGGTGAGAGAGAGGGCCTGAAGTCTTTCCATGCTCCTTGATTGCTACTTATTCCTGCTTTGCAGCTCTGCATTTTCTGTGTGACACAAAGCAGGTGTTTTGAGGTTTAGCAGAAAGACACTGGGGGCAGAAGCAGATGGCATCCTGCTAGGGGTGGAGAACTTGACATTTGTCTTTGGGAGAGAAGCCGCGATTTTGCTGCATAGCATTCTTATTGCTGTACATATAAAATACAGCGAGGTGTTGCATTAGAATGGAGACCTCGAAGCAGAATATAGCTAACATTATCTTATCCAGCGTATTTCCTTTAAGAATAAGAGAACTCTATTAAAAAATTAAAGATATAAGAATAAGTAATATTCTGTCTCAGTTTTTAGACAGAAGTGGAACACAATCAAAACATCTGAAAGGTTCTTACTGCCCACTTCAGTGGCCTCAGTAATGTTGCATGTGTGAACAAGACTACAGAGCCCCTAGAGATAAACTGTTATTGGAATCCATACTAGAAATTAGAAGATTCCCTAAAACACTTCAGAAGTCTAATGCTGGTACAGTGACTTTTCTGATTTATATCAAGTGTTCTTTCTTTTAAAGCTACTTCTTGCTCAAAAGGATGGAGCAATCTCCTTCACCTCCTGCTTTGACCAGCTACATGCTGTTGCTGTATATTGCTTAGCAGCTAATGTGCTCTTTAAAGAAGTGGTGGCACTCAAGTACAGTGAAGGAAATTTCTGTCTTGGAAGAATATTGTAAGATTTATGAAAACCTACCAGAAAACCTTTGACAGAACCCTGTTATTTACTGCAAGTATAATTATTTTAGCCCATTAGGTTCAGTGCCAGAACTGCATTTCTTGGGATTTTTTTTTCAGTGCTGTTCTGTTTAGCACATGACTGCAAGAAGGCTTTGTTAAAGGAAAGAAATCATAGCATAACCCTTGAGCTTGTATGTTAAGATGACTCATCTCCATGTATGCTCTCTTAAAGTCACATAAAGGAACTAGAGCTATATTTGCTTGGATGAGATTTCTGGCAAGCCTGTTCATCACCCGCACTACGAAACAGCTGGGAGCTTAAGATGCGGTTGTGTCTTTTCATAAAAGCTTCCTTCATCTGCAAGATCTTGGAACTAATAACTGTGACCAAACCAAATCTGCCCTCAGGCGAGGAATGCTGGACACAGCCATTCATTCTCACTTGACTCCCTGTGGGAATGTTGAGACTTAACTAACTTGGAGCTGGAAAATGTACATTTGCTGAGACTATGAAACAGACGTTGGTTGACCCTGGGATGTGTTGAGTGGCTGGGTCATGAAACAGATTCCAGGTGCAGCTCAGCCCTGTGTCACTGTGGCTGAATTAGGAGTAATGAGATGGCTAGAGAGAATCAAAATTCTGCTGTGGTTGTCACAGTGGAATTTAGGGAATTTTGTCACAAGGACAAAACCACAGCACTTGGTGACATCAAATCTGAAATGTATTTACTAAGTGGGTGGGTAGCATTTTCTGTTCAAGTGTGTGTAGTTGCTAGCTCATTCACTCTGGAAAGAACACATACTAGCCAAGGTCCATCTGTGGCTGGTGTCATGGAGGTGGCGGAATGGAATGTTTGTTCCAGCTGCTCAAGAGCCTGAATCCTCACTGGGACCCAGCTGAAGGACTGGGGCTGATAGGCCTCTCAACTGCAGAAGGGTGGCCTACCTTATGCCAGAGAGGTGCTGGAGGAAGGTCAGGGGAGACAAACACAGTCAGAAAGTTGGAGAACTAATGAGGAAAAATGTCAAAAGCTGCCCTAAAGATTCTTAGAAAAGCGGCAAGCATGATACTGTAGATCTATTTTTTGTCCAGTTGAAACATCAAATATTTCCTGGTTTGTGAAGGTTCTGACCCTCTAGCTTGAATTTCACATCTTTGCATTTGAAGTTTAGGATGACTAACATAGAATTCTGAGGGCCTGGGAAGCTAAATATCACAATGTATTTTTATGTTTGCATGTGAACAGCACTAAATGAAGAAGTAACGGAGCAGAACACTGATTGAAACAGACATATCAGAAGAGTTTGCAGAGAATTAAAGATCTTCTATACGGTCCTTGAATTGAAGGGCTAAGTGTCCAAGAAGATTTGTGATACAACAGAGTTGAAAGCCTAAGGAAAATGGATGTGAAACAAGAAGTGGGTGTCCTGCTAACTTAACACGGTCCTAAGCAAATCACTTCTCTGTCATAAACCTGTTTTCCACATTTTTGCATTCTGCATCAGATTCACTGCAATTGCAAAGGGCTGAATCTTTTTATTTCCTTTGATATCCTACGAATCACGGGATATTAATGTGGCTTCCAGCTTCACACTTCTTCCATTCACAATTTTGGTAGAGTGGTAACAACTGAAAGAATAATTTTCTCAAAGTATCTGGAGATTTGGTCTGTATTCTTTTACTTCTCTGACTTAACATCTTAAAGTGCTTCGCAATTTCAAAAAGAAGATTGCTCTATCTTGCAGGAGGGCAAAAGAAGAAAGCAGTAATCAGCAAGGTGCACACAGCAGTCATATGGCAGATCTTGGAGTAGAGTTCCCTCACGCACAAGCACTTCTAACTAATGCTTTCTAAATCACACGAAATACTACTGGGCAGGAGCAAAGTTCTGAATCAAACACTATTTTTGGCAAATTTTGGTTTGTCTGTGAATCCTGGTCTGACAGGCTTACCAGCTAGGATGTGTTTGCAAATCATCCAAAGCATCTTCTGCTAAGCCTGTCACTTCCAATTGTAATCTTGTCAGACCTTGCGTCATGAGTGCTAGTAGAGCCAGAATCTTATCTCGTAATTAAGTGCGCTTTTTAAAGCATTGCTGCATAGATACATTGATTTCTTCTCAGATATAATTTACAATATAGTTGAGAATTTTGAGAGGAAAGAAGGATGCAACTCTCATATGTCATGAAGTATCTTTCAGGTTTCTGATGTTACTGGGGAAAGGCTAATTTACAGAGCTATTCCTACAGCTAAACAAATCTATCATTTCAGTACACAGATCATAAACTTCTTATCTCTCCAATTTCTCAAAAGGATCTATGTATTACAATATGAGATTAAGTGACTTTTATAATGGATTTTATGAGCTTTGAAATGGGACCTACATTGACTCTACTGTAAGTCAGTGGGAACTGAACTCACTAATGAATTTACCCCATTAATCAGTTGACTGCTATAGCAGTAGTCTTTGAGTGTGAATGAGTGAACAATAGAAGAATGAGTCTTTGAGTGAGGAATAATGACTCACATTTAGCAGATGAGACCTTGGAAGCCACACATGTAATGTCACTTCTGTTATACTTTTACATATTTTTAAAGCTTTTCATTATTCAGTGTACTAGATAGTTGAGCTATTCAAGAGTAGTCTAATAGTCAAATAGTATGCAGTGGGGAGTTTAAAGCTTCCTGTCATAAATAGAGCTTAGGACCCACTGCCCTAATCACTGATTATTTTGGACCAGGTTTGCTGGATTCAGTGTTGGGGCATCTCTTCATTATGTTCCCCTGTACTTGGGTTTTCTGGAGGGCTCATCAGCCTCAGGACAGGGCAATGATGGTACATGACAGTTTAGGCTCAAGTACATAATTCCTGGAAGTCAGGAGTGGAGAGTAGGTGAAGTGTCTCTCTGGAGTCTGGTCAGGTTAAAGTAAGGAAGTGCAGATGGCCTTTGGCTGATTACATAGCAAAGCACTGGGACATCTGTGTATTGTGAATCCTAGAGCTAGCATGGTGCCAGATTAAGCCTAGCAGGGTTCATTAGTTCTGGCTCTGGGCTATGCTTCAGTGGTTGCGCCATTACTGGAACCAAGATGATACTAAAAAGAGTCTGGGCGCATCTGTGGTGCACTGCCTTAATTTGTTATCCATCTGGGCCTGAACTGTCTCTGCAGCTATGACATGGACAGTTGGTAACCTGGATAATCCACACAAAGAATAGATTAAGATGGCTGTCACTTACTAGGTCAGGTAGAAGAACCCGCTCTAGCTTCTAGCATACTTTCTTTAACCACAAGGCATCTCTGCCTACCAGAGGGCCGTTAGAGGCTTTTAAAGTCTGTCACCATTTCCATAACATTCAGAATGGCTCAGTTTGGGTCTGTTCAGTGAGTGCTCTGCATTCCTGAAAGGCAAGGCTGTGGCAGATGTTCTTTGACTTAGTAAAGACTTAGTAAAGCAGGTCACTTGTTTCTGATGCTGGGCTCTCCTGAGGGCATGGGAGTTGCAGGTCAGATCAGGCTGTAGGTCTGTTTCATCCTCTCTTCTATCTCAGACTCCCCAGGTGGCTGAGGGGACATTACTGTACCCCGTTGCAAGCACATACGAGGTAATACATTTTTTTTCTCCCTACTCTTCACACTGGCTCTGATCTCTAGCGGCTAGCTTTGCAGTCGTCCTCATCAAATAATAAAACCATTCTGCAGTGTATACCAGAGCCCTGTTGAAATGATACCAAAGCCCGCTGGGTGCCAGGCCTCTGATATGCTTAGCACAGTGTCCCCTGCTTGCCACACACAGAAAGCAAAATTGATTGAGTGAAGTATGGAGTAAACTGGGAAGAGGAAAAAAAAAATGCAATCCATAGCTTAGAAAAATCTAATTCTCTCAAGGTGGATTGAAGTCTGCAGAGCAGATATCTTTCTGTGTGACTCATAGCAGCCAGCAGTGTATCCTCTAATAGCCTTGGCGAGATTGAAGTTTTGGTGATTGTGGTCACGTTGCTGGCTCTCATCTTATTTTCCCAGAGCCTTTCAGCACTGCCCCACATCAGAGCTTTGCTTTCACTAGATGGGGGAATGAGTGGCCCGACAGCTTTGAAGGAAATGTTTAATAAAAATTGATGGATACAGCCTAAGAAGCACCCCTTCCATTATTCTTGCTGCGAGTGAAGTTATTAAGCTTTGATGGAGTCATGCTCTCTGCTGAAGTATTTTGTGCCTGCTATGCTTGTGTTTACCAGGTTTGAAAGGCAATGGAGGGAAGGGAGGTACAGGGAGGTGGTTTGTGAAGGGAATTCAGAAACAAAATTAATTTGATCTGTAATGGGAGGTCAGGAAATACTAGCAAAGGGAAATGCCAGTGAACTTTAAGGTCAGGGTCTCTCCTTTCTCCTTAGGTATATCAGATATTTATCTGCCCTATCAGTTAAGTACCCATGCTTGAGGTGGCTGTCTTGCATTGTTTTTTTCAGTGTAGGAAAGCAGAAAATGTCTGTGAATGAGAAGGAAATGACTCAGGCAAAAGATTTTTTTTACTTTTCACTTCTCATGTTCCAGTACCCCTGAATGGTGGAGAGGCTACTGCAAGGTGCAGTACAGGCACCTGGGATCTGTTCCATATGGGCAAGTGTAGCTTAGAGAAACAGATCTGGGAACAGATCTGAGGTGAACAGTAAATGTGTTTGGAGCAGTCTGGCTCTCCAGCAAGTTTTCTTCTCCCTGGACCCTGTCAAGTGTCCTCTTTCAAGGCCACACCTGCCACTGTAGCCCTAGAACAGAATATCACTTGGTAGTGCTCCCTTCATACCTTTTTCACTTCTTTTCTATTTTGTTTTTAACCCCTCTTTGCTCAGTTTAACATTGAAATGAATAATATATTTGGACACTTTATGCTTTGCTCAAGAGGTATGCCAGTGTTCAACAGCAACTTTCACTGGTAAAACCCAGTTTAACTTTCCAGTTGGTCATTTACCTCTACCCTCATATCTATCCTCACAATTCACACAAGTGAATGCAGGATTTAATACTACAATTCTTCAGCAAGCATCCTTCTCAGAAACACTTCTGTTCCCAAAATGATGAAGGAGTCTGGTTTGTATTAGCAATACTTCATAAGACCTAAGTAAATATCAAAGTGAAGGGTCACAGTGTGTGGTTTAATGTGTGTAAAAGCTTCATCCTCAGGTTTGTATATCTCTTGGTCAGGCATAAAAGTACACATTTACCTTACAGAAAGTGGATGACTTGTTAGTAGTTGTTAATATTGCTGAGGTGTTCAGTATTTTCAGTAAGAAGAACAAGATCTTTCCGAAGGATCTCTCAGCTGCATGGGTATGTAGGAGTTCAGATTGGCTCACCAGTTGGTCAGTATATAATGAAAAAAAACCTTTGAAGCTTACATAGGGGTGGGTAGATAGAAATGTAGGTCACTTTGCAATGTAACTCTTGTATTTTTAAAATCTGTATTTGTATTTTGCAAGTAGATTTGTTGTATTTTTACCTTGGCTTCGGTTAAGTTTGGTTTCAGGGCTGCCTTCTGGCTATTGTGGTTATGTAAACTGAGGTAGGAGCTTGATCTTGCAGTGCCAGGCTCTCATATACAAAGTAACACCCAAGGATAACAAGATGTCTCTCTCTTAGATAGGCAGGTTTAGGGGTTGATAACATGAATATTAGTGAGGAAGAAATGTCTTCTGATGACTGCATGCATCTCAGTGGTTTCAGAGTATAAAATTACGCCCCGTAAGCTCCCAGTTCCTTACAAAGTTTTGTTAAGTTCTTGGCATCTTCAGCCTCTAGTGGAAATAAATTCTGCCATCTGTCCACGTGTTGTATGAAAAATGATTTCCTGTTGCAAGTTTTAAAATTCTACCTTTCACAGTTTCATTGCATGTCTCCCGGTTATTATGGAACACAGAAAAGCAAAACTCCTCAATTCCCTTTACTGGTATAGTTCCTTATTTGATGTACTTTTATCATCAGCCATCCTTTGTAGCTCCTTTCTAAGGCAAACAGTTGAAGACCTTTCAGCATCCTTTTGTATGATCTTTCCAAAGCTCATGGCCATTTTTATCACCCACTCCTGCACCCTTTCTTCTGTAATACCATTCTGTGAAATGGGGATAGCAGAGGGCCTGCACAGCAACTGCATCACACTGAAGATCATAGTGACATTTTCACTTACCCGATTCTTGTCAGTATTTACCTGAAACCTCCCAGAATCATATTTGAATCTTCAGTGTTCATGTCATATCAGTAACACATAGGTATGTTGAGATTAAAAAGATATAGGTGCTTCTTCCTCCTTATTGGGCCCGAATTCATAATGGTATTAAATAAGTTGAGTCTGGAGGCTGATCTTTGGGTAAATTTACTTTTAACTTCCGTGGGACTTCCACTACCCTTTCAGAAAGATGTATTTCCCATTAGAACATCTACTTGCAGTTCTGAAGCTAATTTTTGCTTTCTTCAGCTCATTTTCTATTTTCTCATGGCTCTGCATGTGGTCCAGAACTGAGAATAAGTATTGTATTTGGAGAATTTGAGTGGCCATGAACTAGAAGACTCTCCAAATATCCTTACAAGCTTTCTGCCTGGTTCTTTTCTTAATGCAATAAAATTTATGAAGTACAACACAGATCACTTGCTGAAGAGACAGAAGTTGCCGTGCTGTTAACAAACAGAATGAATGATAGAAAGCTCTGGTGATATCAGCCTGTTTAAAGAAACCTTAGAGCATGACACTTACTGAATATTTCAGATTAATAAAGCAGTTACACTTAAGTTCTAGGCAGGGACAAACATTATCAATAAAATAAGAACTGCTTACTGAATCTCGTGGATGTCACAGTGATAATAGCTTGAGGAAATTTCTTTTAGACTCAGATTGATAACCCATGCCTTTTGGAGCAGACAGGATTAGACTTCTGTCATTAGATACATTGGAATGTCTATAATACCTCACATGCTGGCAACTAGGAAACAGTGGCTTTGCTCTTTTTTTTCTAAATGTCTGAGAAAGATAAGCAATGAACTTATGTTTCCCCCCCTTCTTTTTAGTTAAGTTGGAGGAAACTCTTTCCAAAATTGTCCTTATTCCTGATATTGCAGTAAATGTAAATTACCAATGGGAGTGATCTCACACTAAATGCCTCTTGGGTGAAGATTTGGGTTAAAGCTTGCTTTATCTGTATATCATGTTAAGTGCCCCTGATGTTGATGGATCTGCATTGCAGCAGTTACCTATTTGACTGGAATACAGTTAATTAGCCTGAAGCTGAAGAGCGACCATGGCTGAATTTGGATATTCCCAGCATGAAGTGCATATGTGATTACTGGGAAGAGTGGATGGTTGGTATGTGACTAACTGAGCTTAAAAGCTGACTTCCAACATTCCCTGTCTTCTTTCTGATCCAAGTGATGACATTCCAAAAGCCTGCAGTGTTATTAATCCAGTGAAAAGTAGCTAATCCTGATGCCTGTTCTGTAAAACACTCACACTCCAAAGAATAGAATAGTAGGAACTAGGAGCCAGAATATCTAGTCAGGCAATCATTGCTTAGGCAATATTCTCAGTGACTTCTGTGGGAGTTTTGCCTGTATCAGAATGGCAGGACTGGGTTTCAGCTCTGTTTTAAGCTAGTTAACTAAGGAGCTTGAGATGTTTCTGCTTGCATGGAACTTTTCTCTGCAGAAACCAGTTTGGATATGTACGTTCATTAGGGGAGAAGGGAGTGGCACAACCTGAGCTGTATTGAATAGCTGTTCAGTACTAGAACAACAAGGTCTGGATGCAAATGTGAGATGTGACTAATGTGAGGGCCTGAGGAAGAACTGGAGCAGCTTGGATGCTGCAAGTCAGAGGCAGGCACTCAAAAAATCAGCGTGTGGAAAGCTTGTGTAACACTTGCCTGAATTAATTTTGTGCCCACAGGCAGTCACTCGCTTTGTGAAGAACTGCAGTAATTAATGCATTTCAAACAGGAAAGAGGTCATTGCTTGTGGTAACTTCTTTAGTGAAAATGCTTTTCTTCAGTACTGAAGCATGTTTAAACTCCCTTTGGCTATTACACTGAAAAGGGACTTTGAAACAGTATAGCAAACCAATGGAACATATTCTGGACTTTAATTTATTCTCCTGCAATAAGTGGTGGTTGTCTACTCCATTAGGCAGTGCTGGGGTCTGCTTTCCTGCTTTCCCCTGCTGTCAGTGTGCTGCCTGATATTTAAGTGACACACAGCATTCAGAGAGAGAAAAACTTTCAACTGAAAATGCTTCTTCCTAACACAAAGAGAAAGGCACAGCACTTAAATCCTTGGAGAAGAAACGTGGAAAATACTGGAAAGGAGAGAAAACAGCAGCACTGCCTGGACAAAACAGAAATTATTGGTGTTCATTAGCCTATAGTGCAAGAAAGCTTGAATCATCAGTCCTTATTAAAGTCCACAACTTGGTTAAATTTATTTGGAGATGTAGCTTGAGGATTGTTGTGGCTGTTAATTCAGACATGGCCCTCTTCTGTCATGCAGTATTCGTACTCTGTGGTAGGCAATTTTTCCATTAGTTTGATAGACAAGTGATAAAGCATACAGAGCTAAATTTAGTGTTAGCAAATATGCAGCATCACCAGAGGAGCCTGTTGTATTTGGTCTGGTTCTATATAGAGGTGGCTCTATCTTTTCTCAGAGCTTTCTGCTTTGTGCTCTTTCTGCCTGACAGTGCTGCTTGTGGGGATTTCCTCTGGGGGTGTGGGAGCACACAACCAGTGACAGTGATGGTGCTTTCTGTGCAAGATTGTGTATGCACATCTAGGACAGAGACACACATTGCTGGTGTAGCTCCACAGTCACCACAAGAAAGGAAGGGCTGGATTTGCAGTCATAGATGATGGACTTTTATTATTTTCTTCCTTCCATACCTTTACATTCCTAAAGATTTTAATGTGGTAAAAATATGAAAATTCTAATGTGGTAAAATGTTTCAGAGCACCAGAGTTGTATTTTTTTGGTGAATAGAATGCATTTTATTTTTTTAATCATGTGATTAAATTTGGGTTAAGGAGCTGTCTTTAGAACTTATTTTTTTTTTTTCCCCAATAAATCTTTCTTTATTTAGTTAGATACTTTCTGCTGAGAGTATAGCTAGTATGTCATTAAAGTTTGGATTATGTTAGAACAGATTCCCAACTGTTAATATCTTTGTCACTGTTGCCCTTTAGCCATCATGGCTAAAATTCAAGATCTTTAGCTGAAATCCATTACTGTTTGATATCTTCATTTAGTGATATTTCTGATTTCAGTATCTTCCTCATATTTCCATATGTAACCTTGCAAGGATGTACGGAGAAGGATGTGATTATCGATTTATGTAAGATGTTTGAAAAACAAGGGAGAGAGTTGTGAGGTGTCAAAAAATACAGACAAACACTTGCAATAAAACCCTGAGGAGACTTACCAAGTAAAAATCTAAGAGCTGGCTGGGGCTTATCCATATCCATGCAATACTTGCAAGCCTGAGACATCATTTGTCACAGGGAGTTCTGGAGCGTAATCCATCATCATTCAAAACAGACCAGTCATTCTCTGAAAGCTATTTAGGTCAAGACATGTCACCACACCTGGCCATAAAATCCATCATGCTGGGGAAACCAATGTCCAGTGCTTGGCATTACAAAACACTGTGAGGCAGAAGCTATATTTATCTTTGTTAGAATTGACAGATCCCCTCTGTAGCTTCAGATTAGCCCACTGATGTACCACCTCCATATATTACAATCCATCATGGTGATCTCCTTTGGAACAGACCAGCTGCTACTCTAGCTTGAGGATTTCTGGGTTTGATGACGGATTTAGAACACTGTGAACGTATATAAGAAGAAAGGCCCCTTTTGAAATGCTAAACAGCTCTGCTCTTTATCCCTAGCAATTTTCTTTGGTGTTGGATTGTTCCCTCCTCCCATCCTTCATAGTTATTTCTTTTCTTGAGTTTGAGAGGGTATTTTGTGCTGTTTTTCAGCCTGTCAGCCTTGCTTCCATTTATGCAGCAACGCAGCACAGCCTACAGCAGTGCAATTTACATAACATCTTCAGGGCTCCCAGATGGCTAAATAGCAAGTCCAGTCTCTGCACTTCATTGATTCATTAGAGAGTCTTTTGACTCACCAAACTTCAAACCAGAGCTGTTGCTTCTATGCAGAGGATGCTTGTCCATCAGCATCGTGGTAACTTTACATCTGCTGCAGTGCATGTCAGATCAGAGCTGATTTAATGGAGCAGGCTGATGAAGAGATATTTCTTTGCTACACAAAGGAAATAAATGAATAAATGTTTCTTCTGTATGCTGAGATTTGGCTCTTGCTGATGGGTATTTCTGAGTGCCTGTCATTTCATTAGGCAGAAGATGGAACTCTCTTTTTGACCTGGCTTTACTCTTCTCATTCTATTACATAATTATGGAAGAATGGGCCATAGTGGTCAGTGGTGAATGCCAAAGCACTGTGTGAGCAGGTAAAAAGTATAATGATACTTCTGTAGAGATTACTCCCAAGTATTTCTGGGCCTGAAAGGAAGTCTTTATATTTAATACCCTTTGTCAGATTTTTCTTCCATTAATCTGTCCAGTTGCTTTTTTAATCTAAGCAAACTTTTTTTAGTTGCAGCACTTATGGCATGAGTTGCATTTGTGAACTACTTTCCACTTAATAAAGTGGAATTCCACTGCTGGAGTGACATCTGAGCAGATTTATGGGGAGATCATCTATACTCTAAATTACATAGAAGTTAATAAATATACAGAATATTGTAAAGGTACATATAAATTTTATATAACCTAGTAGTAAAAATATCCAGGCCTGGATATTATTCAGCCAAGAGTTCTGATGGTGTTCAGAAATGAATAGATGAATATTAGCATTAGTAGGTAATCTCTTTAATCTGTTGCTTAAAACCACCTTGTGATCTGGAACATTTCAAAGGGACTGCTGGGGTTTGGCCTGTTCCCCTGCTGCTCCTGCTTTGGTGATACTACCAAAAAAGACCTGGAACTATCAAGAATGACTGCTTGGTTCTGAGGGTAAGGGTCAGGGACATGATGACTCAGGTGGTTTTCTCTTAACCTCATTAGAAAGAACTAAATTACTATACGTGAAACTATAAAGGGTCAGGTTGGGGCAGGTACCTGTTATGGAAATCTTTATCTGGAAAAGTTTAAAATTTAACAGTTTTTATACTGAAAGGTGAATTTTAGAGGAGTGATTAGGTAACCTCACTGCTTTTGGCACTTACCAACTCTACTTAAGATTACAGTCTGATCCAAATTACAAGTCTAGAGTTTCTTCTGTCTGCTATGCCTTATTCTTCTAGATCATATTATTCAGACAAGAAGCTGTTACTGTGGTGGTAGCAGAACCTTAAGAGACCTTAACAGACCTTAAAAGATGCTCAATAAATAAAGACAAACTAGTCACTGGTAATGTTTGCTAGTGGAAAGTACTCCACTAACCTGAAATAACCTGGTGTGCTTCACACTTGATATCATGATGGCTTATAACAAGCTGCCTGCCTCACACGTAAATGCTGGCACAGACATTGCTGCTGCTCAAATGCATTGTATTATTGATAGGAGGAAAAGTAGATAAGGAGCATCTCCTTATCTAAGACATGAAAGTCACAAAGTAAATATAGTGTTAAAGGTAATGCAACTCCAGTGCCTTTCCCCAGTGTTGTGTTCTAGTGTGGCCTCATGGTTCAATTCCAGACCAGGCTTCTGCATCCAAAGGTCTGCAGCAACTTCCTGTGGAACTGTGGGATAAATTGTTTCACTTCTGTTAGCTTTAGCTTAGTCTCTTACCTGTAAACAATGACCGCCTTACTGGAGATACTGTGGAATACTGCTTATGGATATTTATGATCTTGGATTGTTAAATTAAGTGCCTGGCAAAATTAAGTACTCTTTTTGGTAGACATCTTCAGGTATGGTTGAACTGAAGTTTTAAGTGGGATTTGTGAAATTTTTAATCAGTGCTAAGGTTCTTTAAATTTTGATTAATTTGACCTATTGGTAAATAACTACAAAAGAATGCTATTCTCTTTCTGTTGTACTGAATTGAGCACATAGTGAAAGTTTAATGGGGATGGAATCATCAAAAGGATGATGGAGAGATTTCTTTTCTCAGCACTGTTATTTCTTTTAATTCTGTTCCTGTCCTTATTTGTTATCTCACAAACACTGATAAACAATTGCCTAATTCCTGGTATGCTTACTGAATTTTCTTTCAATTTTCTTTCATAAAGATGGAGTTGCTATGTTATCAGTAGGTATATGTAAGTTTTTTCTTCTTGCAAATAGAGGAAGAACAGAAATCCTCATCAGAAGTTTTGAAACCATTTCTGAATCAATGATAGAAGATGGCAGTTTCTGAATACCTGGCAACTGGTCTAAATCCCAGTCAGTTAAGTGATAGTTGCAAGTGAAAGCATCCAACATGTTTTAAGTGGTTTACATGAAAGGACTCATTGGATTTCGTTTTTTTACAATATTTTGTAACTTTGGAAATACTACCTGTATTGCTGTAAATGAGCAGTCTTATACGTTTCAATAAGATCAAAATCTCTAGTATAGTTAGTGATACAAAAGGCTTTTGCTCAAGGAGCAAGAATAACTGATACCAGCAAGTACATGATTGTCACAGCCACCTTTGATAATTTCCCCAAGGTGATTGTACCATCTACTGTTGATTATAGCCTTAGTGGGATGCACACCCCTGTAGTAGGAAATGTTGTTCTAAACATAAATGTTGTGGGGTCTAAACTTATTTTCCCACAGAACTGGATTTTCTATCTACTGAGAAGAAGAATAGAGAGAAGTCTGGCTCCTCATTCCTGGGTATAGCTCTCTTTTTGCCAAACTTGGCATGCGAAACCATACCCATATCTAATGTTAGCTCTTTTCACTTTTTATATATTTCTTACATTTGCTGCATAAATCCTTTCATTATTTGTATTGCTTTTTCTTGAATTCCTTTATTGAGAGTCTGTATATCCCATTCAGGCCTAAGGCAGTCTATAGAAAGGCTCCCAGTCAATTTAATGGGAAAAAGACATATAATAATTTATGAAGAATATTAGATGTGCTAGTAAATCCCTAAAACTAAGCAGTGGTTTATGATTAATCAGGAATGTTGCTGATGTATTTCATTAATGTTGTGACCTACACATTCTTTTTGGAGCTTCGGGCTTGAAGGGAACAAAGGAAACAAATTAAAAGGGTGTTCTTTTACCATTTTGGAATTGGTTTCTATTGCTACTTTCCAGGTCATAGTTTTCGTAGTACTCATATTAATCTAGATGCTATTCAATGATTGGATAAGCTGGTGGATGTAATTATAGAGTTGTTATCTGTACTTCAGCCAGCCATGGTGAAAATATTGATTTGTTTATGATTTCTTATTCATTGGAGTAAAGTTACTCTTAGGAATGGCTACTGAAATAATTTACTGAAGCCATAATTTGTGTATGCAATAAGTATGGTGTAGCTAACTGGAAATTTGTTAAATAATTTACTACAGCTAATAGTAATAAATATTGGGGAATAAGTAATACCTCATACTCAGTTGCATAAAACCCCCTTGTTACTTTGGGACCAGGGCAATTGCAGCTATTCTTTGTTACTTTCACAGATGCGTTCTTACCTGCATCAGATCCCTCTCATTTTCCAAGTAATTTATTACCTTCCTTTTTCAGTTACAGTTTGATCAGTATGTATTTGTTGCACTAATACTTGATTACGTGCATATATTTGTTTCTGTAAAATACTTCCCTATTAAAAGTTACTTAGAAACATTTCAGTATAAGGTAAAATACCTCTTAAGATACCTTAGAAATGCGATATCCAAGAGTTAGTGATGGTACAACTCTATGATGAGGTGAAGGTCTGCCTGTGACTTACTAGGATTGTTTGAGCATTATGTCACAGTTCATTGCCATGAGCAGTTTAGCCCTTTCAGCTACTACTCCTCATTGTGACATTTTTTGAGCTTATTTATCTCAACCCAGCTTTGCCTATTTTGCAAGTTACGGTTACATTACTGTTGTAGAAACCCAATACTTTGAATCTTTGTTATTGGTGATGGTTCTTGATTTATATACTTAAAACATCACATTGGGAGGGTAGCTTAGAGTCATCTCTGAAATGTTTACCACTTGCTATAAGCTAGCAGTTTTTCTGGCAAGACCTGGGAAAGGTTGACTGAGAGGAATCAGAGCGATGCCTTTAAGTATGATAGTGCCAACTGAACGTAAAAATACATCTGAATCAGCTGCTGCATGTAAGACTCCTCAGCTATTATTTAACAATTTGAAAATAGAGAGGAACATAATACTGGCAAAAAGATTCATTTCAGAAACAATATTTACAGGGCATAAGACAGTTATTCAAAATGACAGATAAATGATCAACTAAGTATTGCTGTTCACTCTTTTTTGTAAGAAAGGAAATAGAAATCAGTGAAATTTTAAAGGAAATAAGAGTGGAATACAACAATTCTGCCAATAATTTGCAATGACAATTCTTACACCTTTCTTCAAAACACCTGGAAATGTTCATGGACATTCTCAGCATGAACAGATTTTAGTACTATGTTTTCAAGCAGTATGTGTAACTTGTAATGCTACAAATAGATAGGAAATGTGCTGACATCTCTAAGAATCTTACAGAGGATTTTAGAAGTGGACTAGTTTGGACAGAAAACTGAAAACTGAGAATGCATTTCTAGAGGTTTGACTGAAGACCTGAAGTGTGGCCTATAAAGGAAAAATTAAACTTCATCTATGAAAAAAATTACTTAAGAGAGTCTTAATAATTTTCCTTAATTTTTTATTTTATTCTACTATGTGCTTAGTCAATGCCATCATTATTCTTTTCTGTCTGCAGTTAATATCCTGAAGGAGGTGAGAAATCCTTAATCTAAATATTATTATTGTAATCTTAAAGAAAGTGTTTCATATTACTACTTCTAGTATCAATGTAATCTATTATACTTGTAACTAATATCCAGTATGACCCAACAGAGTGATGTTGCAGGCTTATGAAATTTACTTAGCTTATAGGGTACGTCAGATATCAATGAAATTGTGCTGCAAGAAGCTTAGTCTTCACTTCTGTAAAGAAACATAGAATTGCTAACAAAGAATAGAGGCATGGTACAGACAGCACATAAGAACAAGCCTACTGGCTCAGATCAAAAGATTACCTGTCTTGACAATCTGTTTTAACGGGATCCATCAGCAGTTGTTTAGAAAAAAGCTTAAAGACAAAATAAACTTCCCCAAAATACTCACCCAGGTACTGAAACTTTCAGTGATTTGTCTTCCACAAAACTGTCATTAATTTGCTTTTCTGAAGCTACGTACATTTATTTTTGTATCTTGGCTTATCTTTTTGTGCAGTTATAGAGGAGAATTGAGAACTTTTTTTAGTGGGTATCAGGCAAACAAAATGGTGGACAGAAAAGAGGGTGAAATGGAGATCTTGATCAAATAAGAAACAGGAAATTGTTCACACTGAATTTTGAAGTAGGAGGCGACTTAGGAGAAGGGAGCACAGCCATGGTTCAGAGGCAGTGCCCCAGCAGGACTTCTGAGGGGCTGAGGCAGGCTACCCAGTAGGAAGTGAGCAGGATGCTTTCAAAGCTTGAAATGACAGGAAAAATATTTATCTCTTTCTAGCATATCTTCAAAGAACTGGCAACAGACTGGCTGGTGTCAATTTTAAACAAACAAAAACCCCCTGTATTTTTCTTTTGGATATGCATCTTCTTTATGATTTTTCTTAAATGCCCCAAAAATGTGCTTGTAAAATCTAGTACTTTTGTCTCAGCTGAGCCAGTGCTTTAAAGTTGGCCAGCTCCATAACCTGCCTTTCCAAAATCATCATTATTTGTTGTTGGCAATCAGTAAATCCTGAATGCCATTTCTTTGAGTAAGAGACTTTGCTTTCTGGGTCATGGCTATTTTTGTCGAGTTCTCATTGTCCCCACTTATGCAGTATACAACAGCTCCAGTAGAAAAAGCCACTTTTAAAATTGGAGCATACTGACTTTGGTGGAGTAGAGCACATTCCAGAAATAAAGATCCTGTTTTAATATAAAAATCCTTGATTTAGAAGAGGGAAGAGAAAAAGACAATGAAATGCAGAAATTATAGGTTATGGAAAATTATTTTGTTTGGTTTCTTTTTTAGGGGAAATGTATTTTATGAGACCCTAAGGCCCTTATAGCTCTTCAAATTGTTATTAATCAGCAAGGCCCTTTTATTTTCATATTTGGAAGAAAAGAGTTGTGCATTACATTTTTATTTTTAAACAAAGCAACCTAGAGAGGTAAAAAATTGCTGCTTTCCTTTTAGAGACCATTGGTTGTTTTCTGCTCAAGCTACGCTAAAGATTATAATTAAAAAGGAAAGGAGTTTTTAATAGTGCTGAATTGACCATTTTCATTCATTTTGCAGTATCTTGCTTTCCTGACATGTTTACTTTACAGATGCTTCAGTTTATGGCCATGACTTATTTTGAACGGTAAAGTATATAATTAACATCAAGGTGAAAGGCGATTATGCTTGTGAATACCGCTGTATGCCCTCCAGAAATCACTTATGAAGCCAATTTAGGTCGCACATGCTTCAGTCCCTCAGAAATCTTTCTTAATAAAGCCCCAAGGCAGTCTCTTACTGAGCAATTAACAGAAAGCTAGTTTCTTGTGTTATTGTGGGGAAATGATAATTTGTGTATGGGGGGGAACAGACCATGTGAGACAGAAATGTTTCTTCACACAGCTCTGCTGAAAGCTGAAAATGCATTTTAAATGAGCAGTTAAGGTGGGGAACAGCAAAGGTCCAAAATGCTACAGTGAAAGTGCTTATATGTTAAGTACATATGTTTCCCAAGAACCTTCCTCAAGAAGCTGTGTCAAAGTGGAATGGTTCCCAGCTTTTGGCATATCTGTTGCACCACGAAAAGCCATGGGGGCCCTTCCTTATGCAGGCACGTGCTGACAATTTGAGAAGAGCAGAATGGCCGTAAGCATTATACTCTGATTTGCAGCCCTCATTTTCAGAAATCCAGCCCTAGAAAGCTATATTTTTATTCACCCTAGTAGTATGGTAGTCACTTAATGCAGTTTGGTTCTTGCCAATGTAGACAGAAAAAAACAACATATGGTAATATTATGCAACGATATGTAATAACCATGGGTTATCATGTGGTACTAGAGCAGTTGTTATCAACTTAATATATTTAGATTTAATCTTGGATTTCTCAAGCTGGCTAGACAATGGACTTTTACATAAAGCATCTGTATAGTGCTTCTGCCAAAACATAGCTTTGCTTTGTTAGATGGCTGAATTCTCTGGACCAACAGAATTCCCACTAGAATGCCTATTAGTTAGAGAATCAATTATATTAGTCTCATAATTAGACACAATTGAGTAAGTACTTCATTTTTTAAACTCTTATGATGCAGAGAAGTGCTATTATTCAACCAAGACTTAATACAGTGATGGTTCATATTTAATACTTACTGTTGTAGTCAGCACTTAAGAGAAACAAAGATTTACTGTAGTTGTATGATCAATTGTATTTCTGCTTTTATTTTTACATCTATTTTTATATTTTTGATTTGCATGTGTATATAAGCTTTGTAGACATCTATACAAGATGACCAAAGTTTGCAGCTGAATGGTGGTTTGAAGGTCTACAGTTACTCCTGTGCAGAGTTTAATTCAATTAACCTGATGGCACTTCCCGTAGTGCTGGGCATAAGACAAGGCCGTTGCAGTGCTGCTTAATGCCAGATGAGATTGCAATTCACTGTACAGTAGTGATGTGCTCATAGGGACTGGAAAATAATTTTAAAGCTAATTTTTCATTATTAAAAATATATGAATCCAGTGCCCATGTAGAACAAAGGGAACAATTAAATGCCCTTCTGCTAAAAGGCAGAAGAGGACAAGAGTTGGTTAGTGTGAGTGGTTCCTGTTTGATTTATCATTCACTCATTCTGTCACTCCCCAGCTCTCTCCTGAATACACAGCAGCAGTGGAGATTAGACTGGGGCTCAGCAGGAGCTGAGCATTGAACTCTGGTGTCCTCTTGCCCTGACACCTCTAGCTGACTCTCTGGTACTGACTGTTGTTCTTCTCTGAAGAGAGAATGGGGACACACAGCCTCCCTTCCAGTAGGGTGGGGGAACTATAAAGGATTACTGCCACTACTAGGTACAGGCAGGCAGGTGTTATGGCTTTAGGCTGTCTTAATTACATTCTCCACACAGAAACTACTCTGAAATTCAGATGATCAGTCAGTCTCACATCCTGTAGCATAAGAAAGGCAGGAAAATAAGGGCCTATTCATTAGTTGCCAAGTGGGTAGTTTTCAGTGCTGTTTTCAATGAAAAATACTGCCTGTGAGGCTTTTTTCTGCTAGTGGCACAGAGGAGATCTCTAGATGTGATAATACTGGGTTGGAGGGTATGCATCAGTAGATAGTCTCCTTCCACTGTTGAGAATTGGCTTGTTTGGGGCGTTTTTTTTTTACACTCAGAGGGCACAGGGGACATGAAATTTATCTTTCCTTGGTATGTAATATCCCCTTTAACTTAAACTACTTAAATAGCTATCTATGCTCCTAACACTTTCCAAGCCGCATTGCCCAGGTATAGTTTACATTTTTGATGTTTGATCCCGTACCTCAGTACTGACTGCCCACTGATCTGCTTCCCCTACAATCATCCCTATGCTGTCTAGTGTGCTCTCCCTTTAACATATAACACCCTCTCCTTTTCCTTGTGAGCTCTCTCCTTATGCAAACCCCTTGTAACTATTTTTTGTGGTGCTGACAGGAAACGAATGAACAGTAATGAGGCAGTTAGATGGAGCTGACAGTTTAATTATTTATTTTTAAAGAATGCATATATTAAGAATTAAAATTGTTTAGGCCAGATCCTTATCTGCTACTGCTTTTTTTATGTTAAGAGAGTAGCTCTGAATCGTGCCAGAGGTATCTCTTAATTTGTGGTTTGTTTTTTTGTTGTGTTTTTTTTTTTTTTTTTTTATTGGTATTTGATTTTTCTGTGAAATTTTGCTTCTAAGAGTAAAATATGTTATAGGTTCTGTTTCCAGATTTATGAGTGACAATAAAGAAAGCCTGTTGGCATTGAAACTAACTATTGGTACACAGGTGTTTATAGTTTGGGCACCTTGAGCACTGAGGATGCCTGGTAGCACAGTGTGTGCTGTCTCAGTTGATGCCTGAGGGATGTTCAGTGGTATGGTGCTGCCTGGTATACTGGAGCACTTTTCAGCGGAGCAAGTGGATTAAACTGTTCTCTCTGCAATGAAGATCACATCAGTAATACATCACTTGGAAGTTTTAAAAGCACAGGGTTCTATTATGGAAGATGCATAATTGTCAATGTTGAAAATAACATAGCTATTATTTAGCCAGACCCAGAATAAATTGTCCATAGGGCTACATATTTGATATAAGTATTCTCGCTTGTTTCAGCAGCATCCCAAGCAACTATGAGATAAAACTGCAAAAACATCTTTAATATCTTCTTGTAGTGAAATATCGTGTTTTCTGGTTATACCTTATATACTTATACTTTTCTGGTTATACCTTATATACTTATATACCTTATATACCTTATACTATAACCTTCTGGTTATAGCTTAGGTTATACCTTTTCTGACCTTGTACCAACTTTCAAAATCTGAGCTATTTCTCAGTTCTTCCTTTGACTTTCTTTGTTGTTTCATTTTCAATAACTTTGTTTGAATTGTAAGATGAAGAAATGACCAAACTATTTTATGAGGACAGTGAGTCTGGTCAGCACCTTTCTCAGTTGAAATCCCCTCACACATCTGATTTGAAGGCAGCTGAGGAGCCAAAGGAGTTTCTTATATAAAGGTGCTTGACAAGAGGAGTTCTCAGTGGTTAAATTTGTCTGTAATGTGCCTGTGCTTGTTTATTTTCCTTCTTTTTCTTTACAAGAGGCAGAGTATTTGTTAGTGGGAGGAGACTGCCAAAGATGGTTAATGTTGTAATTCTGTACTTTTACTCATACAGTGTGCTTTGAACTTGTGTTTGTGTATCTGTTAATCCATTCATCTGGTTTTGTAGTCAACATGTGAGGAAAAATCAGGACAATATACAACACTGGTAAACTTTAAAGTTTGTGTAGAAAAGGTTGTTTTTTAGCTGTAAGTAGGGCAACGAACTGCTTGCAGCTGTGGCGACTCTTTGTAGAACATAGGATTCTAGTTCAAACGCTGTCCAGGTCACAAGTGCTTGTTGTTCAATTCTTTTTGAGCTATTACAGGGTGGGAGAAGATATTCCTGCTGGTCCTCTGACAAACATTGACACCTGAGAGATGAGACAGAATAAACCAAAGGGTATGAACTCTTCTGTCATCTACAGGGTTGATCCCATCTCACTAGAATTGGTTGGTCCTGTCTCACTGGAGAGACAGCATTGCAACTGGCTACATTTTACTTAACTGATGGATGGAAGTGTTTAGTCCCCAGCTAGAACTCTCAACCAAGCATGAAAGTGACTTTCAAAATTTAAGCCAATTTATAGCTGGCTGAGGTTTTAATTTTATTTGAAGACAATCATCAGTAGAAAGTTCATCTGCCTGCTTGGCTGACACCAGTGCCAGGCTGCATATACAGTATAACTAAATATCAGCACTTCAAGGAAATTGAACGTAGACCATGGCAAGGAATTATTCTTGGAACATAAAAATCTTCTTGGAGCTGGTTCAAGACAGTAGACAAAGCAGGTGCTGACCAAAGGACATGAGTATGTTGGGCATAGCTGATGATCTGTTTTACCTATGTTGGATATAGCATCAGCTGCACTAGCCTGAGCAAAGAAGATGCTTCCAGTTTCTGAGCCTGCTTCCTCTACTGTTGCTGCTTCCCACAATTAGGGCGTGCCCTGGAGGGAGATGTTATGAAAGGTAATGGTAGCCCAAAGTAATAGTTTTTCCAGTCTAGAAAGTTTATGCTTGGTTTGCTCTTGAATGGATTGCTGCCAGGCTGCACTTGCAGCTTGAATCTCTGGTACATTAGTAAGGACTTATGTTTTGTCAGGGAGAGTAGAGACCCAAGACTACAGCTGTGCTGTTGGGACACTATACAGCTAATGATACCACCTTAGCCTTATTTGTAAGTGTTCCCAGATGAGGCCATGTGAAAAACAGAGCACTTTGCAGTTAGGCTGGATGTTATTGCCATAGGTCAGTGAAATAAAATCTCCATGTGCTGTCATTTGGATAGGTTGTTAGTCACTTCTCTCTGAAGGTATTGCACCCAGTTGCTATGTGCTATCATACAGCACTGCAGCAGCTGGCTAAAGACAACCTTTTATTTGGTTCATTGATCAGTTTGTATAGTGCTTTTAAGACCATTAGCATGTGTAAGTGAAGTAAATAATACAAGGGTCGTTGAACTTGATATCCACACAACGATTTACAGGCTGCCAACTTGACTAGTTTTCTGTTCTACCTACACTTTTAAGTACAGCAGCTGATAGCCAGAATTGAAAGAGGTTATAAAAAAGCTGCCGTGGAGGGAGGTGGCAGAAAAGTAGTTTATCTGTGATTTTACCTAGATATAAATTTAGAAAGTGACCTAATAATATACCTTATTTTCCCCCACTCAATCTGCAGGGGCGATGTTATGTCACGTAGCTCTACCATGAGAAATGTTGACAGAATCTAGGTCTGCCATCATTCTAATGGTAATGGCTGGATTTGATGATCTCAAAATTAGTTGATTCTGTGATTTTTCTAATGCAGTCACACATGATGAGCTTCTCAGAGGGCATCAGTGTGCGAACCTCTTATGTAATGTAGGATAGCATCAAATACTGGAGTTTCATATTGTTCCTGTTGACATACGTGGCTGTGTTAAAGTACATAGAGAGATCTGAGAAGCATCTTCAGGCCAATAGAGGATGCTGGGATTACTTGGGATTCCTACATTCATCTTTCCTTTATTTCATCTTTACAATACAAATTCATAACAGCACTTGAGATTCAGAAGCATTTTT
Source organism: Coracopsis vasa (assembly GCA_026283785.1). Taxonomy (NCBI): domain Eukaryota; kingdom Metazoa; phylum Chordata; class Aves; order Psittaciformes; family Psittacidae; genus Coracopsis; species Coracopsis vasa. The sequence goes on from JANHGB010007135.1 coordinate 56,206, forward strand.
CTTATATTCAGATACAGAAGCCATATATTAAAGAGCATGTAGAAGAAAATAGCCCTTGCTGTTCTCTGAAAGTAAAAGAAACTAAGATTATCAGAAAATCCTATTCTAAGGTAGTGCCTTGAAGGAGAAAACAAAAGGTTTTAAGCAAGTTCATATCAGGATAAACACAGAATCATAGAATAATTTGGGTTGGAAGTGGCCTTCAAAGGTCATCTGCTACAACCCCCCCTGCAATAAGCAGAGACATCTTCAACTAGATCAGGTTGCTCAGAACCATGTCCAGCCTGGCCTTCAATGTCTCCAGGGATGGTGCATCTAGCACTTCTCTGGGCAACCTGTGCCAGTATTTTACCACCCTCATTGAAAAGAATTTTTTCCTCACATCCAGCCTGAATCTCCCTTCTTCTAGTTTAAAACCATCACCCCTCATCCTGTCACAACAGGCCATGCTAAAAAATCTTTCCCTATCTTTCTTAGAGGCTCCTTTTAAGAACTGAAAGGCCACAATAAGGTCTTCCCAGAGTCTTCTCTTTTCCAAGGTCCATGTTGTTTTTTGGTTCAGATGCATTTCCTGTGAAGTCTTTACATTAGGATAGATATATTTTCTTGCAATTTCAGTTGAAGTCTGGGAGAGAGTATGTAGGTATGGTGTTACAGGGAAGAAAAACCCCACATGATGAAAAATGTAATGCTACCAGACAATAGAAAAGACTCAAAAATATCCTACTGAATATTCTTTGTCCTTTTGTAAAGTTTTTCTCAATTTAAAATAAGGTTGGTTAAGGCTCAGAGGATTATCTTGCTATGCAGTGCTTTACAGACAAGTATTTGGTGGCTGGGGGAGTATACCATTCAGGAAAAGGAGTAGTTAGGTTGGAAAGTAAGACCTTGTAGAAGATGGAGATATCTAAAAGTTATTGTCAGAGCAGGTGGTATATCAGAAGTATGTAGGCAGTGGCTTTTACAAGTATGTATTTTTTTTCTTCAGTTTTTACTTCCTACCAATGGGAAAGAGATATTTCTGTTTTTGCTTCATTTTCTTAAAAGCTTTCGTATGCTCTTATGATTTTATTTTTCGTATTATCATAAGCTGTGATCTTATGAAGAGAACATGTGCTAATGCTATTTCTGAGAGTCACAAGTGAGAACTATTCAGATACATTTCAAGAAACCACATAATTTTTCAAGATGTTTTTAGTCTAATTTAGTAGGCAAAAGCAATAAAATGGAGGAGGAGATTGAAATTCCATTGCCATTGACTTTACTGTCATCTACCCTTGAATGGAGAATAACATTATTACTGCATTTATGATACTAATTTGACCACTGTTGTCAATGAAGCAACAGCACTGTGAGATGTTACCATGACATGTAGTAAGAAATCTAGCTGTATGTACAAGTTTACCTCTAGGCTGAAATTCTGTAGTTTTGAAATAGTTGGAGAGAAGCAATTAAGATTGCACATTGTAGCTAAATATTTGTTACTTTGATGTACTTTGGGTACAGTCCCATGAAGAATAAAAGGCCTTTAGGCAATTTATTATACATTAATTAAATACAAATCCTTTGTGTCAGATGAGCTTTAATGGAGCTTTCAGTGGTGTTGAGGTCTGTTGATAGGTGGCATCTTGCTCTACCTTTTTGCCCTTCTGTAGAAGCACGTGTTGCGGCTCCTGCCTCTCTCTGCCTCTAAATAGCGTTGGCTTGTTTCTGATGAGAGATCTGACTCATGACAGGAAGCAGCGAAGTGTCATTTGTTTAAAAAATGTAAACATTCCGTGTTTCATTGCTGTTTTGTAAAGGCTGCTCAAGAGTTCCACTGTCCAAAATAAGCCTCTGAGAGTCTTTTGCCACCACAGTCAGTCGTTCCCCACATGTAGGCTGCCAGAAGCTGACAGAGCTGGGAATGAATCTGTGCCAAGAAAGGTCTTGGAAGTTACTTTTGTCAGCTCAGTACTCCTGCAGCTACATGAATAATACTTGATCCCTCTTCCTTGATCTTCTTACTTCTTGTTAGCCTTTGGCTCCAGTGCCATTTATGGGTATATCAGGAGCACAGAATAGCTCAGAACTGAAGTGGGAAAAACCAACTGAGTTAACTTTCAGGTCACCAGTTTTACTATGAATCAAAAATAGAACAGGAACATTGTTTTCAATTCTAACATGGAAAATTCAAAATATGCTTGGCTGAGTCAGTGATATGGGGCTTTTCAGCGTATGTTGTTTGTCATGAAATATTTACCACTCAGAATGACCCAAATTCATTCTTTCAACCTGAAAAAAGATTCCACCTGTGTGACAGGGTGTGCTGGGCATGTAAAATTAACACTCAAGAGTGAAGAGGGGGATTGGACAAGGTAATTTTTCAGCTGATCTCCATTACCAATTTTTATTTTTCTCTGTCTGTATGAAATATGCATGGAAAATTTAGAAAAGAAAAGAATGAAAGCCATCAGCAGGGACAAGCAAGCTTGCAGAGTATCAGTCCTATTGTCCAGCTCAGCACTGCTGATCTGTGGCCAGACCTCCCGTGAGATTTGCTCAGTGTTATGATTTACGTCAAGCTTTCAGCCTTACGTGGCAGTGTGATACTACAGGACATTTCCTGGAGTTTTCACAGCTTTGGAATAGATGGTAATAAATAAATAAATAGGGACCATGTGGGTACATGTGACAAAAAATGTGAATACAGTTGTTCTTACTTTTTGCCAAAAGTTTCAAAAAATATTTTGCTTTCCATCCACAATTATCTAGTAATTCAGCTACCTCATAAAGTTTAATGTACTTGGTAAGACATCTTAGCCTGCCCTAGACTCTAACAATACTAAACCCCATGTTTGTCCAACCCGGGGTTCATAAACAAATAAAATGAGAAAATAGCATGTCATCTTGCACTTAAAAGTGCTTCTACAGCACAGGTCATCTTCTGTGCAGCTGAGGACTCCTGGGTAACTAGATGTTAACAGGAAAGTGTATGGTATTCAGTATACGGGATGCACATTTGTCTTTCTTATCAAATGACTAAAGTAGTCCAGTAACTGTTAAGTTCATGAGGTCTACCATGTTTTGGAGATACCAAATGGTGCCCCCAGGTAGAATAGGCTGCAACTTTACAGCTGTGGAAGGGTAGATCAGTAAAAATAAATTGGATTATAACCTGCATTCAGGTTATAATCTAATTTATTTTTCATTATTGGTGCTGGGTTTTTGGTCGTTTATGTATGTGTGACTGTTTTCCTCTGAGGCAGTAAAATGAGAACTGTCAGCTTAATGGCTGGTACCTGATTTGCTTAAGATTTCTCGGTCTTGAGCATGATACTGGGTTTCTAATGCTGTAGAGAAATGTTTCAAAGCAGATAAATTGATGCCTTTCAGCAAAAGTTTTAGTGGTCTTTAGCAGTGAGCTATTACTAGTGCTTGGTAATCACAGGTGCACTTTAAGATTTACAGAACCTCATTTTTATTTTGTAGAGCTTATGCTTTTTACTTGTACCCTTTTTTATTTTTAATTATAGAAACTATGTTTTTGCTACTACACTCTCTACCTTCTCTTGTGCTACAGAAAGTTTAGAAGTATAAATGCCTTTTTCCCTCTATCCCTTAATCTGTCTGGATGACCACTGTGCCTCAAGTACATTGGAAACCTTACCCATGGGATTAAAGAATTAGAGATTTGGTGTCTTTGTTATGCAAACTATGGGGAGAAACAATGGGTTTGTGTTGCCAAAACCCAGGGCACTAAAGGGATCTGCATTTTTTCGTTTGTGACTCCAGTCCCCAAATCCCTCTCCTCAAAAATGTGAAGTCAACATAAACATTACTGAGATAAGGAGAGCACCTTAATGCTGGAGGCTCAGAAGGCCAGACTCTGCAGGTATGATCAGTCAATAACTGTACAGTAACTTTCTTTGGATATGGTTCAATTCATGCTAGTCTTTTCTTTGCAGAAGCCCTTCATGTTACAGAAGTCCTGAGAATTGTTGCTCTGCCCCAGGAAAAACTTCTGCTGTGGCCTGACTGCATTCTGTCAGGTTGGGATACAGGCTTTTGGTGCTTGGCTCCAGGCCCTTCATAGACATTGGTTTTGGATCCAGCCATATCTGTGTAAGAAGTTACTGACCTCAGCTATGCTCCACTGTACCTAGTATTTATGCTGATATTTCTAAGGTCAAGTAACACTAAATAACACACTCTAGGCCATTCTTAATCTTAGTGGAAAAAGAGCTGAATGTAGGATGGGGACAGTATGCAGCACTGGTACATACAACTGATTCCCCACAGCCACATCAGGTGCAACCCAAGATTCCTCCTCTCCAAATGCTCTCGTCCTTAAGGAGACAGGATCCATTTTTGGAGCTTAAACTCACGTTGTCAACTTCCTCTAGAGTATGTGATGGAACTGCTTTCCAGTTTGCTAATTCAGGTAAAATCATGTAAGTCAGCTGGAACTGTGTCTCAAGAAAACATAAGTGATTTTGTCTGAACAAATTAGGAAGTGTTGAAGGGCTCAGCTGGAAGATCTGTAGATGTTTTTGCTTCCAGCACAAGGTGGAGCAGAATATGGTAACCATTCCCTTCTACAGTGGCATAGTTGGATCTATTAGAAAGCATCTATGACCCTTGGTTTCTTCTTTTTCAGAGAAGAAATTTATTTTTGTCCTAACTGTGTAGCTTGGAAGCAAACACTATTGTTCTAGATTTTGGACAAATGCTTAATTTACAGCAATCAGGTAATAACTTTAAGTTCCTGAACAATGCTGGGCAAAGATCCTCTTTGCTGCATTCCTTTCAGCTGGAGTGAGGCAAACACTTTGAGTATTTGTGAGGGCAGTTTGATTCAGACCTCTTCTTAGTAATCCTAAGGCTTAACAGAGAGATTCTGCTTCTTAATTCTGCTTTGAAGCACAAACAGGTAGGCTGCAATGTCAGATCTTATTTTACCTTCCAGAGTTTGTCAGTGAACAACTCAGCATCCCTGAATTATTCACAATACAGAGTACCAGTAAGTGTCAAGATGAGTAACCATCAGCCAAGCAAGAAAGAAATCTCAGCTGCTGGTGGTAATTTTGCACTTGCAGGAGAGAAATAAAACATCCTTGCTATTTAATTGATCAGAGCAACTCAACAAAAATGTGACACAAAGGTTGGTGATTAAGGGGCTTCAGAGTCCCCCATTTATCTCATTAGAAAAAAAAAAAAGAAAAAAAAACTGTTAAGTTTTTATTTCAATTGTAGCATTGTATATGCAAAATATACAATGACTGATGGTATTAAGAGTCCTTCCGGCTTTGTGTAGATTCAACAGAAATTAAGTTCTGGTCCTGGTATCGTTGTGTTCTATGGATAATTCTTCCAAAAACTAAACCTTTATGGTTTGCTAATTCAGGTAAGGACCACAACATTTGGTGGCCTTCAAGACTGAGCACAGTGCTGTTATAGCAAGCTGTTATAAGACAGTCTGAGTTCATTCAGTTGCAGATTTTATTTCTGTGGTAGAGTCTGTCATGGCTTGACAGGAAGTTATAAAATGATGGATGATTTAGATGAGTGACATTCTTGAAAAAGCATTTATCCTTTGATTGAAGAAAAATGACTTGTTAAAAATAGTTTGAAATCAGGATATATTAATTAAACTGGGAAAATGGAAAGGAGAAATCCTACCAAAATGAATTCTGATTATGCACAACAACCAGCCTTTCTTTGTCTGTGAAACAACATTTCCACTAAGCAGAGAAAGTGAATCTGTGTTTGTAAATTCTACATCCCTTAGATGAGCCCTGAGAAGGCAGAACAGCTTCTTCTATGGCACCAGGAGTTCTCCTCAATAATTAGAGAGTATGTAAGAACTGTATTTTGATGGTGAGGTTGGTAGTACAAGATGATCCTTTTTTGTTGTGATACAGAGGTTTGGGTTTGTTTCATTCCCAAATGACTGCCATTTCCTTAGGCTGGTAATGTGATTCCTACTGTCTAATTAAATTTTGTCTGGTGTAGCTGTAGGGATTCAGTTGTGTGCGCTGCCTCTGCAAGGAGCACTCTGTGTGTCCCCTTTTTTAAGTAAAGTAAGGAAATCACAGAGGGTGTGCTTTACTGTGGTGGATGAACTTAGAAAGACCAAGGCTGTCAGTACCTCTTCTTTCTTGGTTTCAGTTCCAGTCTCTCTGGAATACAGAAAGGAACGAATGGGAAGGAAGAGTAAGAAGTTATCTTATAGAAATAACAAAGCCCAGACCAACTAGAGAAACCATTAGTAAGTCATATTTCTCCTACAAGGACAGGAAAAAGAGAGAAATCAATATCTGAAATTTAAAAAAACTAGAGTGATTCTTTGACTTTGGCAGGGTCATAAAAGTAGACAGATAGCAATGGAGTAAAATAGATGGGGAGCTTTCATATCCCTTCAACATGTTGAAGAGGGGAACTGAATATTACACTCAAGCTCTTACTGCTTGTTAGCCAGTTGTTATTTCCCCCCTGCTTCCCTCTTCTTTGATGTTTATACAAGACTTTAAATAGATATAATAATAAGGAAAATTTCCTTTCTCAACTAATCAAGCTTTGCTGTTTGTAACCCTTGGTGTTATATTCTTCTGACATTTTTCAGTCGTTCATGCACAACGTCTGGAAGAACAGTCCATCCAATAGAGACTTGAATTGCTCTACCCTCAACTCCAAGTCAGTGATCCTCTTTTTCATTCTCTTCCCTTGCACTTGTTTACAGTCCTTCAAGGCTTTTTTATCTATCAAGGAGCACTGAAATGTCGGAAGCCCATATTTTCCCATTTCAGGTCATGCTTAACAAGAAAAGGAAAGCTTCAACAAACGCAAAAGTATTTTGATGATACCAGTACACATCATGTTTTCTGCCTTTGTCATTAGAGCATGCCTACACAGTAAATATGGTATCTAGAAAAGTAGGAGGTAGTTTAGAAAAAGGAATGCTGGCTGAAATAGATGTTAAAGGAACAAAGCAGATAAGAACTGAGGTGAAAAAATGTCAGAGGCAGGTAATGAGGAAGCTGCTTTGAGCAAAGAGAGAAGAATTGAAGTTGTATAGCACTGCAGTGATGAGGAGCTCTATAGTTTATGATTTTATGTGCCTGAACTCAAAGGAGTTGGTCTATTTTTCGAGTTAATGAGTAGGGAAGTCTGTAACTTACTGGGCAGCTGAAAATATGCAGTAATTGCTACTGATAATGAAAAAAAACTTTTATTAGGACTTCAAATTTTAGCTTTTTATTGAAGCTTTCTTATGCTATGTGAACAAATGCTGAAAAGCATGTGGAAATAGCCTGCAGAAGGTGCCTCAGGTGTTAAGGTAGTATGGATAGTGATGTAAGGGTAGAGGAGGAGCATTTGGTGCAAAGGACATAAAGTTAGGAAAAAAGATTACAGTCACAACTGTGACAGTACAAGTAAGAGTGTGTGTGTCTCTGTGTGTGAGAGGGGTGATCCAAATCCTTTATCCAACCCATAGCCTGTAATGGAGTAGGAGAGGGGAAGAGATGCTCTTTGGAACTTCTGCATTAGTCAAAATTGCCTGAGCGCAGCTGCAGACAGGATGCCACACCTAGATTGCTCTAGCTTGCAGTGAGCACTGGATATTTATGCTTTCCCTTTTTCATTCAGTGCTTCTCAGAAGTAAGAAAAAAAAAAAAAGATTTGCCAAATCACTTTTTTTTTTTCCCTCCCTAATGATTTTGGTGAGATACAGAGGGGGTTTTGTCACCTGTAATCAGGCTAGTGATCACTTTTAAAATCATTTCTCTGAATTTGATTGCAAGTAATCACAAAGTAAAATGCTTCACAATGCAAGTAGAGGGTACAGGAATCAACTTTTCAGGACACTGTCAGAAAATAGAGCCATAGTAAGATTAGAGAATGAAGCAACTGGTGCATACACATTTTAAAACATAATGTTCCATAGTGGGGGAGAGCAATTTTCATGCTTCTTATCTGCCAATTCTTTTCTTGTCAGTAAGTTCAGTAAAATGTATTAAAGTCCAAGTTCAATTTTTTTTTTTTTTTAAATTTTTCTTTCAGTGCTTACCTTTTATCAAAACTGTCTTCAGCATTTAAAGAGCTACACAGTAGTACAAGGAAACATGAATTTGTGTTTGATAATCTGTTTTTGAATGTAGCTTGGCATAAGGGAAGCATAACCCTCCAAAAGTTCGAGTCTTCATTTCCTTATGAAGTACTATCTTTTCTTGAAATCTTTTCTATTTGGAATAGAAGGATGCCTTTCATTCAAAACACAAAAGCATCAATATTCTCTAAATCTTCTTGAGGAGCAAGAATTGGACAAAAGAATGAGTAGTAAGAAGGAAAGCAAAATATTCTTATCCTCCAGTAAATTAATGATTCTTCTGCCATAACAGTTTATAACAGTGGAAGTGTCTAATGTGTCATCCTTGTTGTAAGCAAAAGCAAGGACTGAATTCAGTGCAAGTGTCTATTAGAAAAACACAAAGAGCTGAATGCTTTGTAAGTGGCTCTTAAGTTTAGTGATGGGATGCAACTCTGTTCAGAGTAATGGGAAGTTAAGGGCTTTTTGTCTTGAGGCTGTTAGTGAAGGATGTCATGCTCTATCTATAATGGATGTGATACTCCATGAGAAGTATTAAAATAATGAGCTACGATGCTAAGGTTTCTGCTGTTAGAAATCATTGCCACTAGTATCCAGGCACTCATGGCTCCTGCAGCCTCTGCCCGTACTTAATGTCAGGAGTTCTGAGCTGCGTTCATTATGGCTTCAATACTTAGTGCATTACTTGTTGGCTCCTGCTGTATGGATGAAGGCTTCATGCCTACTAACACAGGAGCATTTTGGAGAAGACTGAGTTCAAATAAAGATTAAAACTAAACCAAATACACTGGTTTGAATTTAAGGAGATATAATAAACTTGGCTAAGTCTAAAAATAAAATAAATGTGGGGCTCATGGCATTAATTCCTCAGAACTTGTAGTTTCTCAGTATCTGTTCTGGACTGTGCAGAGAGGTCAGGGTCTATATGTGGTTGCTCAGAAAAGATGTAGATGATACTACATATTTCAGAGCTGGGAGATGAAAATTATTCAAGATGACAGTATGTCTTACATACTGTAAAATGAGTGAAATAATTTATTATGCTGCTCAGAAGTTCTTTGTTCCAGAATCAAAACAACAGATCAAAGAAGTTAGTTGTTTACTAACGGTCTTAGAAGGACTTTATTCTTTAACAGAATGAGAACTGTTGGCTGAGGGTGAGCTGGAGAATATATTCGCATGTATTCCTGGGGTGTTACATTTTTCTTTAATGAGTGATCATAAACACCTCTTTCATATGCCATGTCTAAAAATCTGTTCTTACCACTAAGAATTTACTGTGTGGCTTGGCGATTTCAGCCGCACGGTTGGTTTTAAGAAGTCTCTCCTCTGTCTTTAGGGGAAAAATTGTGGTAGTGGTGGTAGTGATGCCTGTCAGAAATATCAGTCTACACTAAGTTGTCTTCTTTATGGACTGTAATGCTGTCCAGAAGCTTTCTGTTAATGTATGGTGTAGCCCTCTGGGTTATATCAAGCTCTGATTCAACTGAGAGATTTGGGCAGATGCATCTGTACTATGCAACGAAGGAGGTGTTTACTGCTGTAGCTCTCGGTATCTGATACGTCTGTGAATCTCCCAGTATAATTCAGTTTCCCCCTCTCTTCCATGTATTGGATCCGTCAAAGGCTTTCGGTGGGGAAGTATTGTTAAAATACATATAAAAGCCATTAGGTGAATTAAAGAGCAAGTTATCTCCATTGATCATAGAGAAAGTTGAAACAATTAGCTTGGATATAGATGTTTGCAGCTTAAAGTCTATAAAGACTGGATAAATGAATATTACCCTAACTTTAAGGGGCCACCCATCTATTCATGCCTCATTTTGGCTTTCACACCACACTCAGCACCAGAGCCAACAGGCTGCATCTTAAGACCTGCAAGGTTTATATGAGCAGATAGCATTTCCTTGACTACACACCACTAGGCACATGTGTTACATTTCTGCAGCCTGGCTTAAAATTAAAGTTTTGGTCAATCATAGAAAACACAGCACAGCAGAGCTGGCAGAAAGCTCCATATGACATGTGGTCAATATCCTTGCCCCTGAGGAGAGCTGACACTGTTGTGGTTACATCTGGCAGTGTTTTCTCACTGTTAGTGCATAGGCTGGATGTCAATTCTGCTTGGAAGTTCCCTGGGTGCACTGTCACCTGATAAGGCTGACTTCACAGCCTCTAAACTAAAAAGTGGTTGCACTTAAATGAAATAATAAATACAAAATTCATATGAGGTATGAATATTTAACCAGTAATGTTAGCTTTGTGCTATTCATGTAGACTTCAAATTTTGTGAGCAGCAGGGTAGAAGAGCAACTTTAGGAGCAGGAGTACTTACGAAATAGTTTTTCAAAGGAAAAGAGTCCCTGTGATCTTACAATGAGCTCAATATTTTTATGCTCTGTCCTGTGTGGAAAGGGGATTCAGTGAGGCTGATTATCACAGGATCTTCTGTCTTTTTCCTTCACTTGTATATGCATGGAAAGTTGACTTTTGAACCTCCGAATCTCCCTCAAGAACTGTGGGAAGTAGGAGGTATCCAGAACACCCAACAGGCAGAAAGATATGACTGAAAGTAAGTTTGTTTTCCTACAGTTCTGAATCCTGGCTTAGACCTTCTGGAGTCTGCGGCACAACTAGAAGGTGAATTAATTATATGTAGCTTTATAACAGTAAATCAGTGAGTTTGAACAGAAGAACTGGGTATATGGGAGCATTTTGGTTGTGGTGCCTGATACTTGAAATTAATTTTTCTCTGCCTAATATACAACTTTCCCATTTCCTGCATTCTTGAGATGTGACTGAAATAAGATTAAATTCATCTTGTTCTTATCCTGGCAGTAGTTTTCTTCTCCCGCATTACATATAACAGTGTAGGAGGGCAGAGTGAAAAAATCATGAAGGTTCCAGTCTTCCCTGCTTTGTGGTAAGTTGCACTGCTTTTCAGTGCTTCAGTTTCTCCAGCTATGAAATTGCTTTAGCAGTATTTAGTAACCTGACATAATGGTGTAAGCTTGGCTCATAAAAGTAGCACATGAAGGTTATATGTAGTTCATTAGTGGAACTTAGAACCTGTGCTGTTCTGTAGCAGCGAAATGGGATGGTCACGTTAATGGGACAGCTTCTTAAAATTGCTTGACAGCTGTTTGTATTACTGTTTTATACCTAAAAGAAGTCTCTCTGTTTGGAACTTAAATTTATTTTAAATGAAAAAGCAGAAACCCCCCAACCAGCTTGAGTTCAGCCTGCGGCACCCAGTGTTACAGCTGATGTGGGCAGGTCGTGTGAGCAGCCCAGGGCACGCAGGGTTAGAGCAGAGCAGGGGGGAAATTCATGTCAGGGCAGGCCTAGTGCTTGCCAGAGGGGAGGCCTGGAATTTGTTTCTATCCATGGTGTTCTGTTGCAGTTTAATAGAAACACCTTTTGTATAATCTTCCAAGTGCAGTCTCCAAGGGTGATGACAGTAAGAATTTCTAAAGAGAAGCAAGTAGTATAATCTGACAGATAGGTCCTCCATGGAAGTACATCTGCTTTTTTGGAAGAGCTGAACACATTAAGAGTATTGAGAGTAGCACATTGCAGGAGTGAGAGGGCAAAATAGAGGGAGTACAGAAGAACATTTATTTAAGCACAATTGTCCAGGCAAAAAATGCTTATGTTATAGGAGACTGGACTGAAGTGACTGTTTGTGGCACTACTTTTAATTGCTTTTTGTAAGAAGTAACTTTTAACCTGCTGGTGAACATTTGAATAGCTCACTCAGTCTAGGGGAAAAAAGATCTCCGTGTTTGGCTATATTTATTTATACTGCATAATATAAAACCCATTTGTTCCCTGAATAGAAGTTTGTAATTAAAACAAATTAGAAAGTGGCTGGGAGATTTTTATGAGGAAAGAAGTATATATGGATGGGTTGGTTTTCTGAACATGAGGTTTTGTAGTTTCTTTATAGTGGCTGAATTTCCCTTTAGGGTTTACAATGCAGTGTATACAATTATTTACGAGATACTGGAGTATGATAAATAGAGCATTCTGACATTAAAAAAATACCCCCGCGCCCACTCAAAGAAACCTAAGGGTGTATATTACATGCCTGCTTTTTATTAATCCTGACCTTGATTATTAAACTCAGAGTAGTCAGAAATACAAAAGAAGTTATGCTGTTCTTTATAGGGGTAAATTAGTAGAAGCATGTTTAATCTGATGGCCAGAAGTGACAAATCTTGTTCGACCTTTTTCAGAATTATCCTCTGTGAAATCCTTGTAAATGTTCAATTTGTTCTTCACAAACCCTGCATGAAGAAATAGACGCATAGAATAGTAATGTATCACCAGGGTCAATGAATCCAGTCCTACACAATTTTGTAATAGACATTTAGTCTACAATGGTCTAGGAGGCAACCCTGTCTCAAGCCAACACACTTCACAGCAGTCTACATGAGCTGTATATCCAGATGGGACCAAAAGCTGTAACCCTAATGTGCTCCCCATACGTAAGTGTTCTGGAGTGTCAGAGAAACATGAACGATACCACCCATGGTTACAGTTCCTTCCTTGTAATTTAAAAGAAGGCTGACCACTGGATTTTTTACAAGAACTATTAAAAATGTTCAAATTTCTTCCTAAACACCTTTTAAAATATTTTAAATTTTTTTTTTATGATTTATTTTTGCTCCCATGGCAATGTTCTTGCCTGCAATGCTCTCCCTACACCCTTCCTACATCTTTAGGGGCTAGGATATCTTTCAGTTGGCCTTTTTCCATAGTTCTTAGATCTAGCTTAGCTAGTTTTGCACACTCAGTGTGAGATTTACATTTCATTCATTCTGCATGTTGCCAGCTGTTGCATCTGTACCTCAAGTATCTGCTGCACAGCTCCCATGGCCTCTCTTCTTCCTCGTCTTTGACACTGGTGATTGGTTCTGTGCTCTGCTGTCTAGCTACATCTGGTACCTGGTCATGATAAAGAGCTGTGATGCTGCATCCCATACCAGCAGCTATAGGTAAATATTCTTTCCTTGTCATCCCTTGGGAAAGCTCACCCTCTTCTGCTACATAGTGCTTCGTCCTCCAAACTGCAGCATGGCTACATATACAGATTTATTCCAGACCCATCACCCAGTGGTGAAGGAACATGCCAGGAGCAAAGCAGGTCTAGGCATCTACAGAGCCCCGTGAACCAGCACACTCGGGGTGGCTATGACTTTGGATCCTTACTCTGCAACTGTTGAGAGAGGTGTCTTATGTGCCTGTAGAGATGTGCAGATCAGAAGACTGTCACAGGAACGGCTTTTTGTGAGCAGTTGTTACTCTGATAACTGCTTTTTTTTTTTCACTGTCACCTTGGGTTGGTTCTTACTTCTTGAGGCAGCGCCTGGTGTTTGAGCACAAAGGTAATTTTTTTTTTGAAGTTGACTGTTTTCCAGTGAGATTGTGAACATGGTGCAAGTGTATTCATTTTTTACTTTACCATAAGGTGTGTTGCTGGAAAGGGGCAGAAACATATTTCTTCTTTAGAAGACAAAATGGCATAGAAAGGTCAGCACTGGAATAATATGTTCCCTTCATTAGACTTATTTCATAGGATCTGCATGGTCACTTCTGGAGCCAGTATGAATTGGTGGATATTGTTCTGTGCATTTTAATATCAGGGTGAATGTTTTGCTATGTGGAACTTGTAGGAATCATAAAACCTAATAACACTAAATAAAATAAGCCCCAACTGCCAACAACCTCATTACATAGCAAGCCAAGTGAACGAACAAACATGTGCGTAGAATAAACAGGCAGGATTAATGCACAGAAATGCATTGGCATTCAGAACAAAGCAAAATGCAGTTCAAACAGAAGATTGGTAGAGCTGTTGGAACTTACTTTAAAAATACAAAGCCAAGACAATATATAGATAAAAAGTAAAAAGCAGGCTAAACCCACCAGATATTTCTGAAGAAGAGCACTCCAATCCTACACTAACATTAAATACCAAGTATGTTAATCTGAGAATCTGCATTTTCTTTGTATGCACAGAGCAGTGACATGTTGAACAGCGAGCAGTGACTCTTTGCTGCAGTCAGCTTTCATTTTCACATGTTCACACTCTGTCACCATTATTTTTGGCTTTTTATGTACCAAGAATGGCTGGGAGTCAGAGAAGAATGTTCCTGCAAACTCTGTGGGATCCTGTGCCTTTTACAGACTGAAGGTGCATGTTCAGTGTTAGGAGCGTGGTCCTGTGAGCTGCTGCCTCTCATATAAGAGAGGTGTGTGTCAGTAGCACCTTCCTGTGTGCAAGGATGTTGGCTTCTATCAGGGTCCCAGTGTCTGCTTAGCATGGCACTGGGAGGACTGTAGAGGAGCTGCTTTTTGCAAAGGCAGGAGACAGCAAACTGGGGGACCACCAGCATTCTTCTTCTCCAAGAGGCAGGGGCATATAATCATGAAGCCCACAGGATCATTGCAAGAATGTAAAACCATCGGCTTGTAGCATGTGTGTGAGGCAGTGTCTCCTGTTGAAGCTCTGCACCTATTCCAAGTGTGTTATTGCATTAATTTCTTGGATTTTATGCTTTTCCACTGTGATCTCTTCTATAAATGCAAAGATGCCTGTGCACTTCCACTGACTGATTAGAAGAGAACTGAGTAGCATCAGAATTTTTAAGATGAGTAACAACGTGAAAAGAGCTTAAAGCCAAAATCATGACTGGTGTTAAATGACTGAAATACAGGAGTTAGATAGAATTAATAATGAGGCAGTGCAAGACTAGGCTGCTTGATCTTTAGGATCATCTGTTAACTCCCCTTTGGGAACTAGTTTGCTGCAGACATCGAGCAGGGACAATACATCCTGCTGTTTCAGAGAACAGAAACAAAGTTTGGGATGTACTTGTCCTTATTCTCAGCTTTGATGTCTGGATCATAGGCATTAATGATTTGCTATAGCCTGTAGGTAGATGCTGGCCAAAAGTCTTGGCCTTATTCGTGTCTATTAAAAACATTCAGTGGAGTATTAAGAAATAATATTGCTTTTATGTGATCAGTTATTTGGAGGTACTTCTGTGAATGCAAATAAAATATGTCATCTTGGCCAGTTCTCTGTGCTGTACTTAACTGGGTCTACTGAAGAATGGTGTTCTTCACATTCTGAAACAGGGCTGGACCTTAGCAATGTTGTTGGCATCCCTGACCTCTGTGGTGTTGCTGTGTTGAGTTATGGGAAATCAACCTGAAGGACATAAAGTAGCATGAATCTGAAGTACAGCTCACTTTCTTTCTAATTTTCTCCTCCTCTCTAATAATCCTGGGATATTTTTTGTTTGTTTGTTTGCTTGAGTTATTATGGATTGGTTTGTTTGTTTTTGTTTCCTCTCCTCTCTTTTCCCTAAGTCCAGCTTTGTGAGACCCTGTTCTCATCAGGAGAAATGAGGCAGAGACAGACTTTAGAGTGATCCTAGAGAGGACTGGAGCTAGTTTCGTTGCTGATTAGATATGGTTCAGATAAGAAATGATTATTCACCATGGATTATCTGTGTCTGGGAGGAAGTTAGCAATTACTATGAAGCAATGCATTAAGAAGACTGTATGCCATCCTGGTGTAGAAGAGCTTGGACAGCTGACAACACAGTCTGGTTTTGGATGCATAAATTAATGGAAAACTTTTCTATGGCTGTCAGCTGATACACAGACTTTTCAATATTCTTCTGTGTCGTGGTTTAAGCCCAGCTGGCAACCAGAACCACACAGCCACTCGCTCACTCCTCCCCCTTCTACCTCCCCCTGCTCCTAGAGGGATGAGGAGGAGAATCGAAAGAATGTAACTCCCATGGGTTGTGATAAGTACAGTCCAGTAACTAAGGTATGACACAAACTACTACTGCTACCACGAATAATAATACTGATAAGGGAAATAACAAGGGAAGAGAATACAACCGTTCACAACCCGCTGACCGATATCCAGCCCGACCTGAGCAGTGATCTAGCCCTTCTGGGTGACGTGCTGTGGTATGGAATACCTCTTTGGTTAGTTTGGGTCAGGTGTCCTGTCTCTGCTTCCTCCCAGCTTCCCC
>JANHGB010007137.1:0-14363 GCA_026283785.1 Coracopsis vasa
ATGCAGACGTGTTGTGTGCTTTCCCTGTGGTATATGTGCCGGATCAAGACCCGCGGTGGGAAGGTTTCCCAGCGGCGCTGCCCGCCGCGCCGCCCGCTCCAGCAGCTCCCACACAGCCTCCGCCATCTTGGCCCGCCCTCCAAACATCGCGAGAACACACCGCCCCTAGCAACCGCCGCGCCGTCGCCAAGGGCTTCTTTCGCGTCCGTCCCGCTGTAAACAAAATGGCGGGCGCGCCGCGCCTCGCAAGCTGATTGGGCAGGAGTGGGAGGGGTGGGGCCGAGGCTGAGGGGCGGTGATGGCGGGGCCGGGACTGGATGGTGTTTGTGCGGCGGGAGGGGGGGAACGCCCGCAACGGGAGAGCCCGGGCCCGTCCTGATCTGTGCCGGGAGCGAGCCTAGGCAGGGGCACTGCGGGGCTGTGGGGAATAGGACCCTCCAGGGCCACACAGGCGAGCAGCATGGAGGGGCGGAGCGGTGCAATGGGTACCGCTGGCTGGGAAGGGGCTGCAGTGCTGGGACCCCCTCTCACAGTGATGGGGACATCTCAGCCACTTCATGGTGGGACATGCTGCAAGAAAACATAGGTTTTGCTTCACAACAGAAGAGGGAAAACGTCATTTTCAGCCCATGGATAACAGGAGAGACAATTGAGGGTAGCAAATACGTGGCTGTTGCCATACGGCAAAGCTTGGGGTCTTTGGTGCTTCCCCAGGGCTGCTTCAGTGCCCTCAGGCTATCACCTGAGCCCAGGCTCAGGCTGCTGCCCCACAAGGGCTGTACAATGCATTCGCTTCCCTAATAGCTTGTGAGAACTGAGATAACGCAATAAAGTTACAGGGTGACAGCACAGACCTGTGTGGTCCCTTGTGCTGGGCTGCTCACAGGAGCGTTCTGGGCCCAAACAGCACACCAACGATCGGCAGCTTCTTCATAGTTTGTATTCAAAGAGAACAGAGCCCCAGTGATATTAAATCTGAGAAAATAACTTTTTTATAGGTGGGAAAATGAAGCAAAAGTGGCATCAACAAGTGTCTGAGAGCACATGAGACGGCACTGGGAGGACCCAAGTGCTGAGACTGTAAGGAGGGATTCCTCCAGCAGATGCTGGTGCAGTTTTGGTAACAGCACCCATACCCGGGTGTCCATTTACCCCTGCCGTGGTTGGACCCCATTTCTGGTGGACCCCATCCCTGCGGGTGTGGAATAGCAAGGGGCAGGCAGGGAGCCTGGGTGCCACGGCTGGGGCTGGCAGGGAAGAGCCCATAGGGAAGCATGGGCATGGAGCATGGGCCATGGCTCAGCCCCACGCTGGGGCAGGCAGGCGGGTGCCAGCCTGCAGGGGAGGAAGAGGAGGAGGAGTCAGTGCTCGTTGCGGGCAGGCTCCCAGCTCGGGGCAGAGCAGGTGGAGCGATGGGAGCCGAGGAGATGGAGTGGCTGAACCAGCGCTGCCCGCTGCCGCCCGCTGCCCAGGGCTGCCCCCGCACGGGCCGCGGGGCCCTGCTGCTGGTGAGTGCGGTCCCTCCATCGGCGGCGGGCTTGGGAGCGGGGGATGCGGGTGATGCGATGGGAGCACGGTGTGCGGCAGCCCAAGGAAGCACGGGAACATCGCTGCCTGTAAGGGAACCTCGCAGGTAGAAGATGGTGCGGGCGGAATGCACTCAATCTCTGCAGAGAGCACAGGGAATTTCCTAGGAGTTTTTCCCGCTTGCACCGGGAAGCTCACGGCACGCTCGGGATTGCCACAGGTTGTGGTTGGGGTTTGTATTCTGACAGACCCTCATCAAAACCGGGCAGAAAGTCCCAGCACGGTAATTTTAAACCCTGAAGCTGTTTCTAGTGCACCGAGGCCAAAAGAAATCCTGCCGAAGTTTCAGTCTCTCTAAACTCAAGTGGAATTCTGCTGCTCTGTGCTGTTCAATGGAATGCTTAAATCTGACAGCGGGATTCTCAGTTTTGGTCAACACTGGCAGTGAGTTTATTGGGTTTAGCAGGTTGTTTCACTCCACTTTTGCACCATCCTTTGGCAAATACAATTATTTTTTGGGGAAAAAAGCAGCTTTTATCTTTCTTCACAGAAAAAAAGGGGGGAAAATCACCCAAAAACCCTCCAAAAGAGTGGTCACTCTTCAATGCAAATGGTCACGGGGATTTCCTCATTCCATGCACTTACATTTTCCAAGGAGATTAATGATTGCCATGCTGAGCAGGTCAGATTATGTTTCCTTTGCTAAGCAGGGAGCATGATTACATTCTAATCTGGAAAAATACATAGAGCAGCACATTTCTGTTTGGTTTAACTATCTTGAGTGGCTTCTGGGATTTGTTGCATCATGTTTGCTAAATGGTTTAGTGGGAGAAAAAAACACAGAAGGAGCTCTAAAAATTCTTATGAGAACCCTTGTGATAACAAAGAGTATTTCCTCAAATGGATTGGAAACAACCAATACAACCCATCCGTCATGTTCCAAATGGGAATGAGCTCTTGTGGTGACAAGAGATTTTCCTTAATTCAGTCTTAATAGAAGCCAGTCTATGACATTGGCCCATGGAATTTTCAGAGGACAATAAGGAATATATTCTTAGTGTTATAAGCACCTTTTTTATCACTGTGGCTGAATAAGGGCCAGATGCTGTTTATTCCAAACCAAGACAAAAGACAAAGAGAGAGCAGCTGTGCAGAGAGGGCAAGTGCTGCAGCCCTGGGTATGGCACCATCCTGCAGCCATTACTCAGCACACCAAATTAACCTTCCCATTGCTGTTCCTGCAGCATCCTGCTGAGCTGATTGTGTATTCTCATGTGGCTGTTTATGGCATGTGGGTACAAAGAGCAGCAAAGGGGCTTGGCAGCAATAATAGACACAAACCCAACTTGTTGCCACTGCGCTGCCAGGCAATGGAGAGGGTGTTACTGTTTTCTGCAGCCCATCAGACAGAGACCTGGGCTGTGTCCATGAGGGGTTTTGTGCCTCAGAGGATGCACTTTCACTGTCCTGTTAGTATGAGAGAATTAGGAACAAATGAACTTAAAACCTGTGCTTAAGTCTTCTCTCCCTTGCCTGCTAGTGAGAGTCTCTATCATAGCCTGGGTGGGCTGTACAACATCCACCAGCAGGAGAGAGTAATTGTCCCTGCACAGACTGTATTACCCCAGGGCTCTGCTCCCACATCAGGCTCCAGCCCACCTCTGTTTTCTATGGGCAGATCCCTACCCCTACTTGACATACTGTTCTCCTCCTTTAGACAGCTGTGGGGAGGCAGAGGGTCCCATCCCCACCGATTCCCGGAGGGGTGAATGTGCCTCACCCTGCAGCTAAAGCAGGAAAGATGTGTTTAAACAGAGACAACCAGTGACTTACCTCCTTATTCTTCTTTGGAAAACCAGTCATGGCTGCGGACACTGTGTGGTAGGGTCTGTAACCCAGAGGTCTGGGCTGATGCAGCCTCAAAACCTGACCCTTTCCTGCCCCATGGAAGGAAAATGGATCTCCCTATGAGGATGTTTTCACTGAAGTTATGAGTAGCATTACTGTAACGTTGAAAGAAGACCAGAGACTTCCCCTGAGCCACAGAGAAGTGCCTGCTTTTACAAAAGGCAGTATTTTCACCTGGCATCATCACTCACACGTCTTGCATTTCAGGTGGTGACTCTGTCATTGCTGATGTACCCGGTGCTGAGGAGTCTCACTCTTCAGCTGCACTCTGCCATCACCGGCAGCTACATCTCTGGGACTCACTCCATTGCCTTCATCAACTGCCTCAACGAGCAGATTGCCAAGGATATTGCAAGGTACAGAGACACTTCCCCTGATGGCTGCTTGAATTGTTTGAAATGGAAAAGCAAGCTTTATTCTTGCGGAACAAAGCTTTTCCGTGTCTCTCGAGAGCATCTGTACTTCCGTGCGTTTTGTACTTCTACCCAAATGGTGTTCCTTTTCTCCTGCACTCTCCTTGTCTCTCTGTACCACGGATCCACTTACCAAGAGCTGTGCTTTCTAAAAGAAAGCTGGCAATTGTCTCTGAAGTCAGTGCTGCAGGAACATCAAGCCAATTCTCAGTTTATTCCATTGCCTTTCATTTTAAAGCCATGGCCCTAAATCTCCGGGTCCTCAGATGGATTAAGCCCCAGTTCCATGTTCTCTGATCTAACAGAGTCTTTCTTCTTCTCTAGAACAATACAGATAACAAATTGCAGGAGGTGTTTATGGAGAGGGATAAAGCACAGCACGCTGCCATGAGAATAAGTATGAGACAGAAGTGGTCCACAGCAAAGAGAATGGGCACTTCTGAGGCACCACCTGAAGCCTGCACTCTGCTGACCAAACTTCAGGGAAGAAGGGTTTTGCCTTGATTTTTTCCCCTCTCTTTCAACATATGAGATACTTTGCATGCTGTTTTGCATGCAGGTTGTTTTTCACACATCTGTCAGTCCCTGCCTCAATAGATGGTTTGTTCAAAGCACTGTAACTGTGTTGACTGGGGCAATGTTTATGATGGACCATGAAGTTTCCTGCAACACCTCCTGTGCTGTTTTCCCTGCTACCTTGCTGCTTGCCAAAACCTCTCTGTCTTCTGTAAAGCATTCCCAAAAAGTCATTCAGGAACTGACAGGCTTCTGAAAGGGATTTTGTGTCACCTTAAATACTGCAACTGTATGAGGGAATTCAAATAGAATGATGCCTGCACTGCTTGGTGTCTTCTGCAGAAAGGAGTAACTGTACGTGGCTGGTGAAAGAGCCTCAGTTCCTCAAAATGCTTCCTCTCAACACCTTTGCAAATGTTTTCCACTCTTTGTTCCTTATCTTGCAGGGAAGGGAGGGGAAATACATCACTCCCCATTGCTGAGTTACATGTACTTTGGTTGTGTTTTTACTGGTGGAGTAATTATTCCTTTGTTACTGGTGGAGTAATTATTCCTTTGTTCTGGGATTTGGATGAATGAGCTGTGGTTGCAGAGGATGGCACAGGGCTTCTACACTCATTTTCCTACACACCTTTTTCTTGTGCTGTTGCCTATTCTTCCTTTACATCGCTCAGTGGAGCACTCTGATAGATCAGTCTGCAAGGAAATTTCCACTGGTTTTAAGGAGGAAGAGTTGAATGTTTGGGAAAGCGGATTAACTGCAGGTAGAATTCAGTATCCCGCTTGTTCGTTGTGTCCGTTCTGACCCAGTTTATCTGCACTATTGTTAACTTTAAATCCTCAGAAGAAACCCCCGAGTCCACACAGATCTGCCCTCTCCCCTGTGCCTGCTGTCAGAAGCTGACCCCTTTGGGCTGGATGGAGTGGCCACTGCACCTCACATAGCAGCCGAGCAGCCTCGGGTTCTGCCTTAGGCTTCTGCAGATCATTTTCCTTGCTTCTCTGCTTATTAATATTTCATCTGTCTCAGCTCAGAGCCTGCTGGGAGGCAGGGACACCCATCAAGTGCCCAGCCCAAAGCTATCATGCATTATGCAGACGTTTGCCACTGATCACATTCAGCTTTTTATAACGTTTCCCGTTCCCATGGCGGCCGCTTGTTTCCTCTGAGTTTGCAAGAACAAAGTTCAGGATCTCAGTCGGGATCACAGCCTATTGGAACAGAGCAGAAGCAATTAGAAGCTACCCACTCAAATCAAAAGGTTCCTGCACTAAAGTGACTTGGGGGATGCAGGCAGCAGAAACAAAAGGATTTGTGCCATGTGTTCGACATGACAAACGCAGCGGGGGATATCTCCGCTCCTGCTGCTGCAGTTTGTTGGTCTACAGATTAACTCAAGATGCTCTACAAGCATTAAATGCCTACAACTGGCTGCACATGGTGGGAGCAAACAACCCAGAGCCTCCTCAATGGCTGTCCTCTCCGAGCCATGGGCAGGGAGAAGCCCATCTCCATCACCTTGCTGTGCTTAGACATTAAACCCAATTCCTTCAGTTAGCTGGGTCCAGGCACTGGTTCTGCAGTGCAGTGCTGGGGTGGCAAGATGTTATAGGATCATCAGGAAGGGCTCCTTTCCTCCCAGTGCTCTGGCAGCTCCCAAATCCTCCCTGACCTGCAGCAGAGCCTGAGCAGCCCCATGAGGGCACATTTGCCTTGTGCTCATAGTTGCAAGGTACAAACCTCTATGGGGAAAGCAGGGCTGATAATGAAGACAAATGCAAAGGAGCTTGTGCACATCCAAACGAGAGCCCAGCTTTCCCTGGGGGGCAGGGGCTGATTGCAAGGTGTGGTGCAGTGAGGAAGCTCCTTCTGCTCCTCTTCAAGAGTTAACTTCTGCAGGTTGTTGAATCAAGCCTTCCCATATCTCATCACTGCAGTCTTCTCTGCAGTTCAAAGTCAACTGGAAGTTAAATGTTTGCGTTGTCATAGCACTTGGTGCAAAGTAGTGCCCGGGGAGGCCAGTGTTAAGGAAAACCAAAGGAGAAGGCACTAGTGTCTAGGGACAGGGCTGCCATCGCTGTGAGAAGGGCCCAGACACTGCTGTGGTCAGAAAACACAACAACTGACCTAGTTCTTCTCAAAATCCACCCTGAGGTTGCTTCAGGACTCTTTAATCACTTAAATACCACTTCTGCCGGTAGAGCCGAGCTGCTCTGCAGTAACCCATCAGCCCACAGCTAAAAGAAGCAGCCGGAGGGAAGGAATTTAAGTTGGGCTTCAGATTTCTAGGACATTTTGGGTAGAAACCCCTTGATGTTGTTAGTTGAACAAGCTCCATGTTTAATCTGTTATGCGAGGAAGGGGCACAGTTTGACAGCATCAATACATGTCCGGGAGACAAACCCCTTCTTACCCATCCCAGACCCAGTTCTTGTGGCCATGCCCTGGTGTCCCCATGGGGAGACATGCACTGGGCTGATGCCAGGCAGGGTGTTTGCAGTGTATGAGGCACAGGTCCTGTGTGCTGCTCCAGGCCAGCAGCAACACCCAGCCCTCCTGCTCAGCAGGCAGTGCCCCAGAACCACGCCACAAGGACCTGAAGTAGCTCCAGCTACAGGGCACCTCTGCATCTGCTTCCTCAGGGTAATAATTAACCCCAGATCCCAGGTCTCCAGCATCAAAGCTGCTGCTGGCAGTCAGGGGCAGCACAAGGGGATGTCCCTGTGCCTGGGAGTGGGTGCTGAGCCACAGCAAGCTGGGACAGGCACTAACTCCTCCTCCTGTCTCACCCAGGGCCATCATGGATAAGAAGCTGGCTGCCTACGTGAACATCCTGCCCAAGAGCTCAGCCTTGTAAGTTGGGCTCAATGTTCCCCAATGGAGGAGGCAAACCCAGGCTCCCCAGGGGGAGGAGATGAACAGCCCGAGCCCTGGGGAGAGGAGGCAGTTTCCAGAAGGCTGCTGGGTCTGTTGGCTGTTGCAGATGGTAAAGATGATCCTCACCCTTGCAAAGTGCTCTCAGCTTATTCAGGAGTGCAGATGCTCCAGCTGCCCATGGGGACCACTTATTTATCGGTTACTTGGCTACATAGAGATCCAGCAAAGAGGAAGGTGATTTATGGGCCTAAGGATGTGGCGCCTATTTTTAGAGGACCTAAAAAGCAGCTAAGACAGGGAGCAGAAAATTGGCCTTTACAGAATTAAGCAGCACTTTCAGGAAGGAAAACCAGCATCTTTGACCTTGAAATACAACCAGCCATGTTCTGCAGGTATCCTCAGCCATCCATGCAAAGAGATAGCACTTGTTAAAGGGGTTAAAGAGCAAAGCCCTAAAACAGGGTGCTCCTGGGAGCACCCTGGCCTACCCCTGCACCCCCCAGACTCTCCCATAGCCCAGCTGAGGCTGCTGAAATGGGGCAAACCCAGTGAAATCATTCCTCCCCTTGTGCCACAATGGCCAGAGCCGAGTTGCTCTCGCGCAGCCTTGCCTGCTTCAGATGGTTTCTCCTCCGAGCCCTGCTCGAGAGACACCGCGACGCCTCCGACTGCCTCCTCACACAGAACCCAGCGCACAGATGAAATCCCAATGGCCTTTGGTCAACATAAATGTTCTGAGAGGTCATTTCTGACTCAGGAGAAGTGGATCTCCTCTCCTGCAGGGAAAGAGAGGAGAAAAGCAAGATGCTGCTGTACTCGGCTTCTCAGCCACAGCCGTGCTATGGTCCCTGTGGGCACTGTTCCCAGGCTTGGAGCAGGGCCACCACCACACAGCCCTGCCATGGCCACCCCAGTCCCAGCTCCTATGCCCTGCTGTCACCTGGGGCAGCTCTCTCTAGACTGGCACAGCCAAGAAGGCTCTAGTCTGTGAATCCAGGGTGCTCAGTCACACGCACAGCAGCAGTTTGGGCCAGTGATGCTTCTTGAGCACCACTTTGTAAAGGAACGACCGAGCAGGGAAATGAACCTCCTCCCTGGGGTGTCAGCAGGGCTGCAGCCAGAGCTGCGTTTGCTGATGCTTCACTTCTTTTAAATCTAGGTATTTCTGGGAAGGGGAACTGGAAGAATCCACTGAAATCCTGCTGGTAAGTGACAATTCCCACATCACAAAATCCCCATCCCAGCCCCAGATTTGGAACAGTACCCATGGACCCTGAGCACCCGCCTGAGGGCATGGCAGTGGTGAGTGGGGTGGATGGGTGCAGTGGGACTGTGCATGCAGGGTTGCTCCATCCCCTTTACTTCTCCCTCGGGGTTTGTTTCAGTTTGGGTTTTTTACTCTCCACAGTTGGTGAAAACAAAGACATCGAAAATAGGCGAATTGTCCAACTACGTCAGGTGAGGCTCTGGCTCTGCGGGAGCACTGGGTTTCCAGTCCGAGGTAGGCTGCCATCTCCTGCTCAGGCTTTGGGAGTCAGGTCCCTTGAGCCCCTTCCCACCCAGTGAGGGCGAGGTTAAGTGGTCCTGATGTACCCTGTGAGCTAGAAAAACCCAAAGATGGCATCAGCAGCAAAGGGTGGTGGGAATATCAGCTCTTGGGCTTCAACCAGTCCCCCTGTACTCGGGGTACAGGGAGGGATTCTCCTCCAAACACAGGTCATTCCCTGGCTGCCTCCAGGCAGGATTTCCTGTGTTTCCCAAGCACTGGGTGGTGAACAGAGCCAGCTTTGGGCCAGGCCCCTGGCAGTCAGCTGCTGGCTGCGGTAAACCCCAGACTCAAAGCAACATTCCCACATGGCCAAAAGAAGATGTGGGGGCTTTGAAGTCAGCGCACGGCTGGGAGCAGAGACCTCTGCTTCCTGCGCCTGCGAGCGGGGCTGCTGGTGACACTGTTCCTCTGCGTCTGTTTCCACTTTAGATCCATCCATCCCTTTGAAATTCCCGAAACCATCAGCCTGCCTATTGACCAAGGAAACCCTCTCTACCTCAAATGGCTGGAGGAAAGTGTCCCACGGGACTGAGAAGTGCAGAAAGCACCAGGTAAAACGTGCTGAGCCCCGCTGGTCTCCCCGTGCAGGCTGACACAAGGAAGCAGTTTGTATCTTCACGGGTTTGCTATAACCCAGAAACTTGGGATTGGGAATATCATTTGCACTCGAAACCTCCCCTCCTTGGCCTGACCTTGTGCTCCAGGATGCACCGAGCAGCCCGCAGGCAGCAGGATGTGGCCGGGCACCCCGCGTTGCACCGGCTCACACCCTCTGCTGCTGCCATGCAACATGCTGGTTCGAGTCCTACAGGATCCAGGGATACAGCAAACTTAAGCAGATGCTGCAAGGATTTACCAGGAGCTGCAAGCAGCACACACACTGACCCTACCCACCGAGCTGGGCTGAGCTAGGCTGAGATGAGCAACATCCATGGCCAGTTCAGGGACAGCAACAGCAGGACCAGGACATCACCAGCCCTGCATCCCCTACCCATGCCTCAACAGTGGCTTCCTACCCAGGCCATGTTTAACCTTGCAAAAAGATACTCACATTAATAGTTTAATGGGATATAACTTATGAAACAGGATCAAGTTATTTATGTGACTGGGAAGGGAATAAACAGCAGTGTTTCTTACCTGGGCAGGCTCAGTGTTGATGCAGTTCGCTGGTACAGTGAGCTGGGCAAGAGGAAGGGCTCATCGTGGGTTTGCAGTGACTCTCGTTGGCCCGATGTTGACTGATGCTCCACTGGCTCCCATGTGCCCATAATGAAGTGGTACAGGGCATTTTGCAGGCATTCAGGCAGGCTTGTGTGGCCCCATCAGCTCTCAGAGGAGGTACAGGGAAGAAAAGATAAGAAGGAAAATAGTCTGAGCTCTGAGAGCAGGGAACAGCAGTGCTAAACCCAAAGAAACTGCCCCCACTCTCCCCTTTGCATCCTTCTGCTGTTCTTGTGCTTCACAGCAGCATCTCTCCAGCTGAGGGTACATCTCACCCTGGCACAGAGCACGGCTCAGCAATGGACACCTGCCTGGGAGCACACACTGACCGCCAGGGCCCAAACTCAACAATCCCGACACTCCAAAGAACCAGTGATGTTAGAAAAAACTTTGACTTTTTAATTGTACATCAGACATATTAATTACAACTTGGGTATAACAAGGACTGGTTATTACAAGCAGCAACCTGAACTCGTGAATCTTTAGAAGGTGCACAGAGTCATTAGAATTACCTATTACAGCTAATACAAAATATACTCCGCAACAGAAATAGTTTTTAAGGCTCCACATTCAATTCTCTGCAAGAGGCCAGGAGGAGAAGGAAGGGAACAGAGGGAGAGATGAGGAACCAAGGCCACATATTGGGTGCTCCCACCCATGCAATGTCCATTCGCCATCCCATGGGAATAATCCCCCTCCATGGCCCTGGCACAGCTCTTGGCAGCCCCTGGACTCCAGGGCAGCAACTTGGACAATAACAAGGGCTTCACAGGCACTTGTGAAAGGGGAATACTTTAAGTGACCCTTTGGTGACAAAGCCAAGGCAGGACAGGGAGCGACCAGGCTGGCTGCAGGAGCTGCACCCCTCCCTGTACGGATGGGGGGTCCCATCTCCCAAAAGGATGACCCCTTCCATCCCCATGGGACAGCCCCAGTGGTGATAGGGGAGAGACGAGGAGGACAACATTAAAAATCTCTTTCTCTCTTAGAACAAAAGAAATCTAACAAATACATCTGATGCTATTAGAATTCCTTTCAAAAAGACAACCGCTTTGCTCCTGATCACCCTGGCTCTATTGCTTCAGTTAGAGAAGGGGCTGCTCCTTCCCTTCTGCAGACAAATCAACCTCACATGCTCACAAACATCCACACCACGCTGGTAGCAGAAAGCACAGCAAGGCACAGCCACGAGGCCACCAGGATGACCATGAGGACCTGGTACAACCCCTCCCCATGCCCCCACTGTTCTCTTCAGCCTTTTTGGTTTGTCTGCTTGTTTGGCACAGTCAGGACAACAATTCCCATGGGAACAGAGGCCTCAGGCTCCAGCCTGTGAAATGCCCGTGGTGGTTTTAAGGCAAGGGTGTATCTTTTGGCTGATCTCTTCCAAGACCATGATTGTCAGAAGAACAGGGAAATGAAGCTGGTGCATCACCACACACAGTCCAGGTCAGGGGACCAGAGCAACCACATACATCTGCCCCGCAGCCACGAAAGCTGGCCACAGGGCTGTTGACAGGGCATTTCCCCCTCATTTAAAACAAACCACATTCCTTTAATGAATGGATTTATGAGGAGGAGGAAAACCCCACACACTCTGGTGAGAGTCACCCACAGTCTCCTATAGGCACAGGGATGGGCAGCGAAAGCCCGGGTGAGGGAGGTGCTTTCTGCTTTAGCAGCAGGACCCCCTCAAGTCTGCACTGTAAGGCTTGGACATGACATTTGTCTGTGTGAGCAGGTTGTGGGGTACCCCCCAAAGAGGCTTCCCCAGGGGGCACCCAGCCATGCTTGGGGACCCTTCTGGAAGTGCCAGACCCATTCACTGCTCTTACCAACACCGTGGTGATGTCTTGGGCTCGGACAAAAGCTCCATCAGGAAAGTGGAGCTGGGCCACACTCTGCATATACATGGCCATTAAAGTAACAGTTATTAAACCAGCAAGGCTGCGGGTTTCACCGTGGGCAGCACCACTAAAGGCACCGGGTCCAGCGCTGCCTCCATCCATGGTGGTTCCCGAGGAGCCGGCCCCAGCCAGGACCGCCAGCATGGAGAGGTCCCAGCCCTGCCACAGACGAGCTCCTCTGATTCATAGCGAGGGATTCCCATCATCCCCATCTCCTCTGGTTTGGCTCTGGGAGAGGCTCTGTGGCTGGCGGGTCTCAGTACGGGGTCGTGCCTTCCCACTCCACCAGGTACTGCACCTTCCCCTCCAGCGTCACCCTTCGCGCCAGCACCTGGTACTTCTCCCCGCACACCAGCCTGCCTGCTGCCCCGAAGTAGCTGCTGATGGAGGACTTGAGGTGGGAGAGGGAGGAGTCGTCCTCGCTGATGCTCTCGAAGGTGTGGCTGTCGATGCCGTCATCGGCGCGGTCGGGGCCGCAGGCTGCCTCGCTGCCCTCGGGGGTGCCCGTGGCCGGGCGCCCGCCCAGGTCCCCGCTTCTCCTCTTGGCCCCCGCCGAGGCATACGCTGGTGATGACAACTTGCGCTTGCGGCTGCCCACGGTCCTCTGGCTGCGAGAGGGGACAGAGGAGAGGTGAGGGCAGCACCCAAAAGGTCCCCCCTGCATCGTGCTTGCTGTACCCACTGTGACCATGGGGGGATCAGGCTGGGAATTGGGGTGAGCCCAGGAAGGACCAACAGCTCTGACCCTGCACGCCCAGCGAGGCTTTGGGACCAGAGAGAAAAGGCTCCCCCATGTGGGACATCCCCATACCAGGACATGAAGGTGCTGTAGTGGGAAAGGGGCAGCCCCTTACCTCCCCGGCCATGCCACTAGGTCCCCAGTGGAAGGGCCAAGGGGCACAGCCCTCACCTGGACTCATAGGAGAGGCTTGTGGTGGCTGAGCCCGAGGTGCTGGCAGCATCCGTGGAATCCACATCTGATAGGAAAGTCTGTCCCGAGCTGGCACTGGAGACAAGATGCAGCATCAGCCCCAGCCTGGTGCGAGGGTCACTGCAGCCCATCGCATCCCCAGCCCTGCCTTCACACTTGGGTGTTTAACCACTCCCTGGCCACCCAGAGCCCTGCCCCGGCCGCACGGACCTTTTCAGGCTCTGAATTTCATCCAGTGTGAAGTCGAAGATGCTGGCCAGGTGGTGGTTGGTGCTCCAGGCCGAGGTGAAGTCACTCTGCGCCGCGAAAACAAGCTCAGTCGTCACTGCCGAGCGGAGCGGTGCTGCCCGCGGCCCCGGCATCGTGCCCCTCTGCCCGGGAGCCACCGCGCTCCTTCCCCTGGGAAGCGGGCTTGGCACAGAACGTTTGCAAACCCCAGGGCGAGGGACAGGGGCTCTCCCTGCCCGCAGGAGCGGGGGAACCTTGTGGGGAGCCCCAGGGATGGGAATGGGGGTCCCACTCAGCTGCTAAGCCCGGGAAGGTTGTGCAGAGGAGGGGGCAATGGACTCACACTGGGAATGGCATCCTCCAGCAGAAACTTGGCCCTCTTGCGCCGTGCTGCTCGCCGCTTCTGCTGCTGGAGCTGCCGTGGCAGCAGGCTGCAGAGCAAGGGGAGGTGAGGGGGGTAAAGCCACCCCAGAGGTGTAGAAGCAGGGAGTGCCTGGGCCACTTTGCTCACTCACCTCTCTTTATGGACATATTTGCTTTTCCCCCTCTTCTTCAGCTCGCAGGAGCCGCTCTCTCCCATGCCGGGGGCTTTCTCTGGCAGCACCTTGCTGGGGGGGTTTGGTGGGACGCGGATCCGCAGACGGAAGATGCATTTCTTCTTTTTGATTTCCTTCCCACACAGAAACCTGGGAGGTGAAGGGGAGGAAGCAGCCCTCAGGCAGGGGGAACATGGGAGCATCCTGCATCCCATTGCATCCCCGTCACCGGGTCTCACCTGCTTTTGTAGCTGTTGAGGGCGTTGAGGAGGTGGGGGCCGCGCTCGGAGATGGGGGTACCCGTCAGCTGTGGGAGATGGCAGTGGTCAGGCAGGGCTGTGATGCAAAAACTGCTCTCCAGCCTCATCCCAAGCTGCACAATTTTACCTTCCCGAGCTGCAGCGGGTCCCAGTGGTGGTTCACGAAGGCCAAGATCTCCTCAAAGTCAAAGTATTTCTTCTTGCTCTGTACACCCAGGTTGTAGAGGGCGAGATGGACAACATCCACCCTGCAGGAGCGATGGGGTTGGAGGGTCAGCAGCCCACCCTCTCCCCAGCAGGGTTTGTGTGGATCAGTTTTCCAGCTGTTTAACAAGCCTCAGCCATGTGCTCGTGCTGCAGTTAGGTACAGAACATCTTCTTCATGCGAATTGTAGCTAGATAGCAAGCTCTGAAAGCTGTGGCTGCCCCATCCCTGGCAGTGTTCAAGGCCAGGTTGGACACAGGGGCTTGGAGCAAGCTGCTCTAGTG